>PVJC01031819.1:0-20324 GCA_004026665.1 Murina feae | reverse complement strand
CGGGAAAGCAAGCTCTTGGGGGCTGGAGTCCTGCTTGGCGGCTCCCCAGACCCCTTCCGGGGATCAGGGAGCAGGAAAAGGCTGGCCTGACCACGAGGCGGGGTTTTCCCTGCTTTCTGGTGGCTGGAGGAAGATGGGCAGTAGGCAAGCTTGGGAGGCAGGCAGCACCCAGCCCTGGCCACGCTCAAAAAAGAGAACATGCAGGGGAGGGCAAGAGTCTGAGAGATCAACATAGAGGGGGTGCCTGCTCCAAGCCTCCACGGTGTGCCTAGGGGCAGGCCCCCGGCAGGTAGACACACACAGGAGGACTGCTCCGAGCCTCAGATGCGGCTGGGGGCAGGTCCCCAGTGGTCACACACACACACACACACACACACACACACAGAAGGCGCCTGGCAGACTGGGGCCATCATAGGATATCCACTGAGGGGTCCCAGACTGTGAGAGGCACAGGCCGGGCTGAGGGACTCCCTCCACCCCGAGTGCACAAATTTTTGTGCACCAGGCCCCTAGTAATAAAATAAAACTTGATTTTGAATCTTTTTACCAAAACGTTATTGAATGTTTTAAAGTGACAGAGAAAGGGAGAGGGAGACAAAGAGAGAAACATCAATCGGCTGCTTCCTGCAGGCCCCCCATAGGGGATCGAGCCTGCACCTGGGGAATGGGTCCTGACTGGAAATCGAACCTGCAACCTCTTGGTGTATGGGACAAGCACCAACCAACTAAGCCACATCAGCCAGGAATGGTTTTGAATCTTAAAAGCAGCTTGCCTGGCCAGAAACATTATACGCGTGTTACACTGCAGGAGAAAGCACATTCCGTTCAGCCCACCCCTATGAAAGGGAGGGATTTCAGAAACCTGCACCTGGCTTCCTCCTGATTCTGCTTCATGTGTCTTTTTCCCTCGCTGGTCCTGCTGTGTGTATCTTTTCTAATAAACCATAGTCAGGAACACACCAGTAAACTGGTCTAGTGAGTCTTTAATGTGAGGCTGGTTGCAGAACTCTCGAAACAGGTGGTAAAGGCAAAATGAAATAAAGGAATCATAATGACAAGCATTTAGGGAGCCCTATAAAAAGAATTTCTCTCACTTTTTCCTCAATCAAATTCACTTTCAAACCACAGTTACATACATCCAGACTTTATGCAGAATACTTTCACTGTGAGAAAGAACAAACTAAAAAGGTCTAGAAAACATTAGGCAGAGCTAAAGAACTGGGGAGAGAGAAGAGAGGGAATAAGTTAAGCTGGCTGTCAAGGACAACTAAAGTTAACATTTAAATTATTAAAAAGCTTTACTGTTTGACAAGTTAAGTGAATCTAATGATACTCAAAATTAATCTCAAAGGCTGTATCTTTTTGAATTTCCATTGGAGTAGGAATACTGATAAAGATTTTACAAAAGCAGGCATATTTCAGGTACTTGAGAGCTATACTAAACTCTGTTTTGTCAACTCAACTATTTGAAGTCAAAAACAAAACAAAACGCACAAAAAAAATACCCTATCATGAATTGGCCAAGTTTATTAGAGAAATCCAGTATTTTGTTAGAAGCCAGTCAGTATTTCCATATCCTATGTTCTCTTAAATGTATACCTACTGCTTGCCGGCTTTACCTTCTCTGATAATGGCATTCTATTAAACCTTGAACTTTTGCATTTTCTTAAAATCATCTTACTCCCCCACATATAAACATTTACCAACTTTTATTGGTTCTAACCTTTAAATGTCTCCCTAATCTGCTCACTTTCCTACCCCTACCCCATTCACGTCTTTCTTAGTTCAAAGCCACCGTGTTTTCTTTACCAAACTATTTCTATCCATCTCTTCCAACCCTATTCCATCCTTCACACCATCAAGGAGTAGCAGGTTCTAATCATCTCCCTCTTTCCTTTGCTAAGAAACTTCATGTCTGTAACTAGCACTAAGGTTATCTTGGACTTTCTAGTCTATTCCAGCCACCTTACCCAACATTTTATAGAAAGGAGTTCTCTGCCAAACCTCCTGACCCAAAAATTGTGAGCAATAACACAGTTGTGATTTGAAGCCACTAAGTTTTGGATTAATTTGTTACTTAGTAATGGACAGCTGATACAGGTGGTGAGTATAGGAAAGGTTACAAAGGGTAATTGCACTTTGAAGTACTTAGAAAGTACCCACTTTCTAAGAGTCCGTATTAGGGATCCTAATATAATCTGCGAGACGGGGAAGGTTTTCTTAAAAAGTGATACTTATCAGTGGTTACATAACACTATTTAATAGAGGAGAAATTATGAACAAAATTTTTGCTTGTTGGTTTTAAGTTCCTATTTTTCTAAATTTTACACAATGCACGTTTTACTTTTGAAATAATAACAAAAATGCTATTTTGTTAAAAACAACAAAAACAAAAAACCTCCTTAAGGATATTACTAGCAGCTTATTGGTTCTATTGTATTAAAATCTATTAAGTTCAAAATATCTGTTTTCTAATGACAAAATGTGCAAAGATTTCAGCAAATAAAAAAATTCTATCATCCTATATAGTTGAAGAATGGAACGTTTCAATTATATTAACATTTCAAGAAATAAACATCACATATTGCTTTAATAATTTCTAAAGAATTATAATGTATTAAAACACAATTAACCTAAAATTAAACTGCTTATAATTTAATTACAATGATTTTTAGAAACTTCTCCAGATTTATGAAGGTCCTCATAGTTATTGTTGTGAACAGATTATCAGTAACATAAGACCGAGAGAAGTAACACTCTGATAACAAAATTAAGAGTGGAAATGATCCAGAAAGACTGCAATAATGGACTAAAACCAAGATGAAATCACACATAAGTAAATGAAGGTTAAAAAGAAACCAACACAACAGTATAAGAGGATAAAATAATCCAGTTTAACAATATGAAAAGGCCTTGGGTTTTGCTAATTGACTGTCACACCCTCAAAGATGGCAGCACCCACAGCCGCAAGATGACAGCACCCAGTCCCCTCAGCCCCACCAGGGTGGCAGGTGTGCCCAGCCACTCCATGTGCCTGCCTCCGGAGACCCCCAGACTCCCTCAGACCCCCTGCCACTCAGGGCCAGTCTGAGGCACAAGCAAGCCTCAGATGGCGGCTTCCCAGCTGCCCAGGCCTGGCCCGAGGCACAGGCAAGTCTCAGATGGCGGCTGTCCAGCACCCAGGGCCACCGGAGGCTCAGGTAACCATGGCAGATCGAGGCTTGCACTGCCGGCAGAGGCAGCAGCAGAGATGAGATGTGGCATCACCTTCCCCTGATCACCAGGTCGCCTCCCAGACTGTGAAAGAAGGCAGGCCGGGCTGAGGGACCCCCACTCCAGTGCATGAATTTTCATGCACCAGGCCTCTAGTTTTTAAGATAAATGTCTAATGAGTAAAGTAACAGGCAAACCAATAAACACACACACGGGAGTTTTTTTATATCCCCCCCCTAATAAAACAAACAATTCAATTCACATGTTCAGCTTTCATAGGCAAACTATTCAAAAACCAACTTTAATCCACATTAAGAAAATCCAATCTCAAATTTTTATTTCATTTCAAATAAAAAATATTTTTCAGAACTATGAGAGAATACATTTGTATTGTTTTAAGCCCCACCCAACATTTTTTAATCTCCTTACCCTAATGATTATCTTTCCGTAGTTAAAATAATTCCAAAGAAATTAATATCTATGATTTCTCTGGGATTTCTTATATTAATCAATATACCTTTCCATGGCTTTAGCTGTGTAAGGCAAATGCATTTCAATACTGTGTTCATCTTCATCTGTCTGCAGAGACATGCGTTCAAACATTCCTGTCTTCCATAGCTCTCCGTAAACTAAAGAGATTTCAAAATATAGTAAAACAAATATATTAATGTATAACCTTATCCTGTGTGACTCCACCCAGTAACACAAGAGATAGAAGCACCACATAATATTCTCCTTCATTTTTTCCTCCATTTTTATTTTTAAAAAAGAAGAGGCTTGCTTTTTACATATCAGACAAAACAATAATGCATGTAATAACTTACTCAAAATTTCTATGATACATAGTTATAGAAGTAATAATTTAAATTTTTCATCAGTTCCTTTCATTATAACAAAAATCACCTCCAGGTGTAAGCCTTTCCTTAACTTTAATCAGTACATGCTAACAAGAGCATAGCTGATTAGAACTCCAACTGAAATATGGAAAAATCACTGGTCTACTTACCTAGGAAGTTAATAATATAGTTTTTGTGTTTTGCTTTGTTTTTTAATAAAATGTATAGGTTTATTATTTCACGCCTCAGGTTCTGGCCATAGTTAAAAACCGAAAATTCCCATTAAGAATGCTATTTTCTTCAAAATTAGAAATAAAGCTTATGGGATAGACCAGAACATAAATTTACCACAGTACCAAGCCCTAAATAATATTAAAATGATCTAGTAATTCAGACCATTGTGATTATACTTAAAACTGAATATTGTACAGCAAGAAAGTTATGAAATTTAATTAATATGTACAAAAATGAGTGTTTTTGTCTTATAGAACTGAACCAACATTTTTTTTTTTTTTTTATTGATTTCAGAGAGGAAGGGAGAAAGAGAGAAACATAATGATGAGAGAGAATCATTGATGGCTGCCTCCACTGGGGATTGAGCCCACAATCGGGGCATGTGCCCTTGTCCGGAATCAAAATAGGGACCTTTCAGTCCACAGGCAGATGCTAGCACCTGAACCAACATTTTTATAACTACATCAGAAAAATGGGTTTACCAATATCAAAAAAAAAAAACAAAAAACAAAAAAAACTACAACTGGTGCTAAGATTTTTTTCTACAAAAATATATCTGATTAAAAACTATCCATTCCAATACCAAAATTTTCTGAATGCCACAACGAAGTTTTAAAAATAAAGTATGTCCCCTAAAAACCTAGGGAGTAAGGCTAGCAATATTCCAGCTTTATTAATAAGATATATTCTAACAAATTGCTAATACTCCATAATACTTAAAAGCCTAAATTATGAAAATTTAGGACTAGAGAACTATGGAAAAAAAGTGGTGATCATTTTCCTTTGTAAATTTTTTTTTTCACTCTACATTAGTATATTTTGTAAAATTTCTTGAAATAAGCACTCAACATACTTAAAATATAATTTAATGAACTCTAAAGATACATATCAAGTCCATAAAGGTAGTTACTAGTGGAAATATAAATTAAGATTAGACGAGGGGGAAATTCTGAATAAATTTTGGATGATGAGTATTTGTAACACCATTTTCTGTACTATTCTGTATTTTTTAAATTATGCTCTCCCATCCTCCAAAACTACTATTCAAAGTCAGTAAGTTTTACTTTACACATCCAATATTTAAAATAATGTACAAGTAAATTAAAAATGTGATTTCTAAAAGCCTATGGAAAAAATAAATCAAACTAATCCACATTTTATAAATAAAATGCACTTAAGATTTATGTAGCGCCTTTCTTTCCAAGTTTCACAACTACAGGCTCATTTTTCCCCACAAAAATAATGTGGGAGGGAAAAAAAGTATTATCACCATTATCTATTTATAGTGAGGAAAGTGATATACATAGAGGTAGACTAACCTGCCCAGAATCTTTTACCAAGTTGTGATGGATACCAATTTCTTGTCTCACAGTACAATGAGTACAGAGTGGAGACTACAGTATGGAGACTAGTGGATCTGACAGATTTTTGTGGCTGGCAGAAAAACTGTGGTTGTCTTTTAACATATAGAATATTTTTCTTTCTTTGTTTTTATTTTTTGTAGATTAATTACAACAAATTTTATTTTTTGATATATTACTGATATTCACATTTTATAATCCCTATTTAAAAGCCGTTAGCTGTTTAAAAGCTTTATGATTTCTTTATACTTACTCTTTTGGTCAATACGAAGGTCATACAAAGGTGTTCTATATATATCCACACTGGAAAGTGCACATCGAGAGAGGGGCACATGATGAGAAGGCCCAAGGATGAAAATTCTCCGGCTAGAATATATACAACAAAAAACACAGAACAATTGCATTTCTACACAAACCTTATTAAATAAAAGGGGAAAAAATGAGTAAATTTTTAAAATTAAACGTAGTACTGTTTTCCTTAATTGATTTCATTGCCTACTCTTACGCACTAAATCGTGTTCCCTAAAATTCGTATGTTGAAATCTCACCCCCAAGTACCTCAGCATATAACTGTATTTCAAAAGAAGGTATTTAAGGGGTGATTAAGTTAAAATAAGGCCATTAGGGTGAGGACTGAATCCAATATAACTGCTGTCCTTATAAGAGGAAGGGACAGGTACACATGCGCAGAGAGGTGACCACATGGAGAGGCGTCAAAGGGGCACCCATTTGCAAGCCAAGGAGAAACCATCTTGCTAGTACCTGGATCTCAAACTTCCAGCCTCCAGAACTGTGGGTAAGTAAAATTCTGTTGTTTCAGCTGCCCAGTTTGTGGCATGTTGTTATGGCAGCCCTAGCAAACTGATATACCTACGAATGATCTGGTCCTCAGTTAATTAAGCTCATTTCTTTGTCTTTTTGTTGGAAGGCCTTTATTTCTTTTTATTATTATTATTAATTTGTTCTTGTTGTTATTGTTGGAAGGCCTTCAACGCCTGGAAATACCAGTTATTAATTATCTACAGTAAACCAACCTGTTATGCTTAAAATTACCTCTGTATTTATAATGGCTAGAAGGTTTTCAATAACTATAGTAAATGAATTTTAAACATTTCAGCTATTAACTAAAATCTCAAAATTCTAACGCATTCTAAATTTGCCTTCTAAGGTCTACCACAATTTTAATAAAAATACATAATAGTACAGATTCTAAAAACTCATGAAAAATATCATTACAAAGAAGCGTTTTTGATATAGCTATTTTTATATGTCTTCCATGGAGGGAAAAAAAGACATCTTGTTGAGAAGAACTCTCTGTATAATGAGCTTTCTCTGTTCCCATTTAAGTAGAAGTCATTCTCAAAAACAAAGAAACTTGATTATGTGTTATCTGCACTGTAGGCTAAAGAAAAGAACTGTGCTAAATGGTAACTTAAGTCTTTACAATTCTTTTATCTTGACATCAGGAGTAAAATTAACTTCCTTTCATTTTATTTCCAACATCCCTACAATCTAAATTTCAAAACCATCCATTTTCTCCTTTCTCCTAGACTCATATGAACAAAACTTACGCAAACACACCACACTCACACACAAACTTACAGACACAAAAAAAAATTCTGAGAAAGCAGGGAATATATGATTGCCTAAATACTTAGAAAATTAAGGACTACTCACTGCTCAATTAATGGACAAAGAATGACACAGAAGCTAGTTCTTTAATGTAAAAAACTTGCAGGCCAAAGAATGCCCCCACTGATAATGCTTCTTGTCATCACCATTATGATCAACTCAAAAACCATTTCAGAAAAAAAGATCAAATCTATTGATTCCTAATTAAAGGAAACAAATACCACTATGTTCTCCTACCTTAACAGCACATAAATATAACCATGATTTTTTTAGCAGCTAATGTTCAACATAGACAATGATAACTATTTCAGTAACTTACCTAATGACAAGTATTTATATGAACAAGAATCAAGTATGAAAAAAATGCATTTTTATATTTGAAGAATAAATTTCGATGAAAAGAAAGAGGAGAGGACAGAATATTTAAAATCAGAACAATCCTGGGAAATCCAGGATAATTAAAATATGACAAGACTTTTAAAATATCAATCTAAATTCAAGGTATAAAAACATTTCATAAGTAAGTGTAATAAGGTTCTCGTAGTGGCCAAAAGATGAGCACACCAGAAATAAAGGCTCCAGGTCAGCTGGGAAAGCCTAGCTGCTCCTCTAAGAATGACTGCTCACCTTGTTCGCCTTTCTGTCAGACACCCACCCGCTGAAAAGACTAAGACTGCCAGGGGGAGAACTGCCTCCAGTCTGAATTAACCAACTGTGTACCCAACAGAGTCTTTCCAGTTTGGCAGAAATTCACCCAAATGTGACGTTCCACTTTTGGTTAAGAGAGATAATAGGAAAAAAGAGGCTGAGGTTCCATCAACATAAAACCCTTAAAAGTTATATATCGGAAAACAAGCCAAAAGAGGCTAGGTATCACTGAAGAAAAAAAGAATGCACATTAAACTGGTAGTAATCACAAAATGGGTCTCTGTTAGCCATATGCTAACAAAAAGAATATTAATAGGATAAGTAAAAGATAATGCATTTTCTTTTGTTTGTTTATTTTTCTTGCTAGATTGCAAGATCCAGGAACACTAAGACCATAAAAATATTTTAGAGAGAAATGAGTAATGCGTTAAAAGCAATGTCACTTACTCTCCATTTAATAAACTGCAAGGTGCTTTGTCTTTAAAGAACTAACTTTTCAATATTACCATGTCATCACAGTGTGACACATAAAAGAAACCTTTAATGGGAAAATATGGAGGGGGGTAAGCATTCTCTGAGAAATAAATGTCGTTCACATATAGTACCTCCAGAGTTATTTTCTATGAGTGTCATCTGTGCACCCAATACATAAGTTACCTGAGTGTCTGCCTTCATAAATATTTATCTACTTATTCTAAATAATGTAACACAAGTAATTTTTGAAAGGTGTTTCATGGCAAGTGCAGATATTTTATCTAAAGAATAAAATGTTGTGTGGCCCCAAATAAGATTCCTTTTTGCTTTTTCTGCCATGCAAGACTTTCTGAAAGGTCTGAATCAAGTTACTAAGTATGTCCTGAGTTTATTTTTAATTAAAGCCCTAGTAAAAGGAAAAGACTTCGCAACTATAAATATGGAAAGAACCTAACTAAATGTATCATTTTTTAAATTTCTTAAAACAGTCAGCCAGAGTGCTATTTTTGAAACATAAATTGGATCCTATCACTCTCCTGCTTTAAAAAAAAAAAAAAAAAAAAAAAGTATTTCCAAGGCAAGAGAATTTTAAAATACAAAATCCTTAAAATAGGTTCTAAAGTCTCAAATAAATTGGCCCCTTTTGTATTACTCTTCCCTTTGATCACAATACTTTATGTATACTGGTCTTCTTGAAGTTCCTTGATGACACAAACAACCTTGCCGACTTCAAATCCTTCACACATTTCTTTTGCTTGGCTTAAAAATCATTTCCTCAGAGACACCTTACTTCCTAGAGACCTAATCCACAGACCTTAACCACAACCTAAATCCAATCACCCTGAATCACAGCAGTTCTCAAAGTGTGAACTGTGAATTCATCATGACCCACAAAATCAAAACCATTTTCATAATAACACAATGAAGCTGTGTGCCTTCTTCACTGTGATGACATCAGCACATACGGTACAAAAGTGAGCCCGGGTAAGCCGCTGGCACAACAGAATTACGATCGATGTAATGAAACCAAAATGTACTAGGAGTCATGTGTTCTTCACCCACACCAAGTTTGGTAGGGTTTTTTCTTAGGCCAGTTTCACTTAATTTCATTAAGTCTTGAAATGTGAATACAATTTTATAAAAATATTCTGTATGACAAAATGCATTCAATTTGTGATGCTAAATGCTTAATGCACTACTGCTGCGTACAGAGTATGTCTCAGGGAAAAGCATTAGTGTGACTGAGTTGTGAGCTATCAAAATGACTGTAGACACATTATGGTTATTCCAATATAGATAGTGGGCAGAAATTTTTTAAGAAGATGATCAAAATGAGCTTGCAACTTCAAAGAAAAAATCTGACGGTTGTTGCCAATGATAAAACTGAAGCTTTTAAGTGAAAATTAGACTTCTGCAAAACTTCCATCCCTGTGAAATTCAGTTTCCCAATAAAGGTTTTTCTGATGAAA
Organism: Murina feae; assembly: GCA_004026665.1. NCBI lineage: Eukaryota > Metazoa > Chordata > Mammalia > Chiroptera > Vespertilionidae > Murina > Murina feae. The sequence goes on along the minus strand of PVJC01031819.1, from coordinate 10,457 downwards.
CTGGTGGTGACATGAACAAATTTAAACTTTTTGACACTGAATGATAAATGTCAACATTTGAAAGATCTAAATAACTCAATAAACACATATTCTATGCAAGCTGTTACAAAAAATCATATAAAGGTAAAAGATCCTTTCAAAGGGCACGCGAGTACAAAGATGATCTGATTGACATGTAGAAAATGGACTAGTGTGAAAAGAATAGAAGCTAATGGTACAGAATTTAACCTTCACTCTTTAATTAAATCTTTATTGTTCAGATTATTACAGTGGTTCCTCTTTTTCCTCCGTACAGCTCCCCTCCACCCAGTTCCCACCCCCTCCTTCCATTACACGCCCCCACCACCACCACGCCACTGTCCTCGTCCATAGGTGTAAAATTTTTCCCTAGTCTCTTCCCTCCTCCCATCCCCCGACCCCAGAGATTTGTCAGTACACTCCCTTTCTATGCCCCGATTCTATTCTATTCACCAGTTTGTTCTGTTCATCAGATTTTTTATTCACTTGGTTTTTAGATTCACTTGTTGATAGATATGTATTTCTTGTCACTTTGTTCATAATTTTTACCTTTACCTTTTTCTTTTTCTTCCTCTTCTTAAAGGATACCTTTCAGCATTTCATATAATACTGGTTTGGTGGTGATAAACTCCTTTAGCTTTTTCTTATCTGTGAAGCTCTTTATCTGACCTTCAATTTTGAATGATAGCTTTGCTGGGTAAAGTAATCCTGGTTGTAGGTTCCTGCTATTCATCATTTTGAATATTTCTTGCCACTCCCTTCTGGCCTGCATAGTTTCTGTTGAGAAATCAGCTGACAATCGTATGGGTACCCTCTGTAGGTAACTAACTGTTTTTCTCTTGCTGCTTTTAAGATTCTCTCTTTGTCTTTTGCCCTTGGCATTTTAATTATGATGTGTCTTGGTGTGGTCCTCCTTGGATTCCTTTTGTTTGGGATTCTCTGTGCTTCCTGGACTTGTAAGTCTATTTCTTTCACCAGTAGGGAAAGTTCTATGTCATTATTTCTTCAAATAGATTTCAATATCTTGCTCTTTCTCTTCTTCTGATGTTGGTACGCTTAAAATTATCCCAGAGATTCCTTACACTGTCTTCATATTTTTGGATTATTTTTTCTTTTTGCTTTTCCAGTTGGGTGTTTTTTGCTTCTTCATATTTCAAATCTTTGACTTGATTCTTGCGATCCTCTAGTCTGCTGTTGGATCTCTGTATAATATTCTTTATTTCAATCAGTGTATGTTTAATTTTTAATTGGTTCTTTTTTATATCCTCGAGGGTATCACTAGATTTACTGAGGGTCTCACTAAGTTTATTGGCGGTTTCTAGAAAATTCTTGAAAAACCTTACAACCGTGGTTTTGAACTCTATATCACGTCATTTGCTTTCCTCCATTTCTGTCATTTGTGACCTATCTCTTTGTCTTCGCATTTTGGCCATTTCCCTGTGTTGATAGGGTGGCTTTCTGTGCTGGGTGTCCTATAGGGCCCAGTGGCTCAGCCTCCCGTTACCTGAGGTAGACACTCTTGGTGCACCGCTTTGTTGGCTTTGTGCACAGTCTTGTTGTAGCTAAGCCTTGATTGTTGTAGGGATCACTGGGAGGAATTGACCTCCAGGCCAATTGGCTGTGAGAATCAGCTGTGTCTAAGGTGCAGAGAACTTCTGTGCTGGAGACACCCTTATGGGGCAAGACTTGCTTCAGTGGGGCTTTGGTGCTCACTGAGTCTGCCCCCTGAGTGTGCCCCTATTGATCTGAGGAGTTGTAATATGGATGGTCCCACTCTCACCACTGGGTACACTGGCTCTTGGATCTCTAAAGAGGTGCTAATTTAGCCTCTGCCTGAGCTGTGGAGAGATCTGCAGGTTCCTATTCTCTGTTTGTGGTTTGGAGGTGCCCAGATGAGGCCCAGCTGTGAAGCAATACAAGCTGCTGTGGGGCCTTGGGCCTTCTTTTGGATGTTCTGGGTCTCTCTGACCCAGCTGCAGTTTGTTAGGTAATTGTAGATTGCAAAAGGCCGGTCATTCATATGCAAAAGCCTCTGCGCACAGCTTGGGTGGGGCAAGGTCTCAGGGAATCAACAGGGCGGAGCAAACAGCTATGGCTGATCCTCAGCCTGCCCTAAGAAACCTCAGGTCTCAGTGTCCCACAGTAATCACTGCAAGCACCACCCAGGGAAAGCCACTCTGGAGTTCCTCCCGATGCCAAATAGTCCAGTTTCTCCCCATATGAGTCTGGGTCCCCAGAGACTTGCCCAGAACTGGAGTTCAGAGCTGTCGGGAGCTTGTGACTCCCTCCCAATTGGTGTCCTCAGTTGCCAGCCCTTTCCGAGCGCCTCAGTACGTCTGCACTTTACTTCCGCAACCTCCTCTGAGTCTCTTTCCTTCTAGTTGTAGAATTTCCACTCAGCCAGCCTTCCTGTGGTTCTAGGTGATGTCCATTTTGTCTTTTAGTTGTATTTTTAAACTGGTGTGGGAGGCAGCAATTTCAAGTGTTTACCAATGCCGCCATCTTGGTTTCTCTTTAACCTTAGCTCTTGAACTGTTCTTTATTATTCCTCTGTACTTCACACACTTCCCAAAAGGATGTTTTTCCTGTTTTCTCAAAGGACTCTGAAGACATTGCAAATCTCAGAGAGGGGCTTTTTTAAGAGAATACAAATATAGCTGTCCATTATTATTTTTAACAGACATTCACATTTATTTATTCTGATTCAATTATTATATATTAATGACAGAAAAATAAGCTCATTACATCACCATCCACCATTTGCCTCACTTTTTATGATCTCCATCATCTTCTTAGTCCTTCGTTCTCATCCATTTTTATTCTTTATCTTTTTCCTTCCATTCTCATTTTCCATCAAACTATTTAACACAAGCTTTCCACTTCTACCAATACTGGCTCCATATCTCTCTAATGTATTCTAAGGCCAAATTTAATTCAGGGGTACCCTTCTAGCACATAGGATCATCAATTAAGATTCTGCCAAATAGAAAAGTATTTGGAAAAGGCTGTTACATAAACTAACCGTGATGGTAGCTAGTGCACAGGACAAATAAAGGAAACTTCTGAAAATCTTTACAATCTAACTTCTATTTGCTCTTATTCATGAAATAATTTGGTTAAAATTGCATATTAAACATGTATCAAAAAATATTTATTAAAGAAGCCCCTTAACACATCAAAACGAAGTAGGGCTAACCACAATCTCACCAATTTGGCAACATCAGTTTATTTATTATTTAAAACTTAGTAAAAATAATTTTCAACAAAGATACAGTACAATGTTCAGAGCACATTACAGGGAAACAAAAAAAAGAGCAGTTTTGTTTTAAAAAACTGAAAAAATTGCTCAAAGGAAAAAAGAGTAGGCTGTGGGTGAGACTTGCCTCTTAAACTCACAGCTGCTGTGAGTTACTTCTTTGGAATGATTATGCTTCATCTCTACTAATAGAGATGTACTGCTATTACTAATATTACTACTAACAAGCAACATGAAACAGAATTAAGATGACTGATTTTATCTATTCACATAATATGAAACAACTAGCAATACAGATTGGACCCTGATACTGGTTCACATATAGTAAATTAAGTATTTAAATAAAATGCTGGTCAGAAAATTCAGTAATTTGGGTGGCGATTTTTAGCAGAAAATTTTGAAAGTTCACATTTCTCATTTTAGAGAACAATATACTACTCAGTCACAATTTGCCAGAAAAATTTTTATAAAGCTAATTTCAGAGCTGTCTTTAAATTAAATGCTTATATCCTTCAAACATCATATGAAACATGATGTCCAATTCTAAAATAATTCAGAGAACCTTATCCTGTCAATGAGAAATTATTATTTTATTAATTACAAGTTACAAATGATTAAAGTAGAATAAAGGGCTTTGTATTTTCTTTAAAATGCTCATCTCCAAGTTTTTCCAAACAAAATTTTTTAAACCAGTATATTTACTGTTGGTGTTCCTGGACCCAATTCCAAAGTACATGGGGGAGAGGGGGCTCCCCACACTTCCAAAAAGCAATTCTTGAACACTCTCTCTGGAGATACAATCAGATTCCACAGGTTATGCATTCAGTCCTACTAGACTGCTCCCCAAACCCTTGCACTTCAGATGCCAGGCTTCTGACCTGTACTTCTAATCAACTGGCTATAAATCGGAGGTCCCCATGAGCCCCTCCTTAGCTTCAATTAATTTGCTAGAGCAGCTCACAAAACTCAGAGAAACATTTTAATTACAAAAATCACTGGTTTATTACAAACAGACATAATCAGGAAGCCAGTTAGAAGAGATGCACAGGGTGAGGTATGGGGAAAGGAGTAGAACCGCCATGCCCTCCCCAGAGTGCCGGGGTTTTATGGAGGCTTCACTATATAGCTGTGACTGACTGAACCACTGGGCACTGGCGACTGATTCAATCCCCAAGCCCTCCTCACGCCCCAGAGGTCAGGAAAGTTCCCACCCTCTAATCATAAACCAGCCCCTCTCCTTAGGTGGAATCTAAAAGTCACCTCATTATACCTCTAGAACGAGAGATACTCGTATCATATTCAACACTTAGGTAATTCCAAGGGTTTGAGGACCTGTGTGTGTGTCAGGAACTGTGGACTAAGCGTAAGACCAAATATACATGAGAAATACATTTTGGTCATTTGAATGACCAAATATATATTTCTTATAAATCACAATATCACATTAACCTTCTAACATTTCCAGAACTGAACATTTTACCAACCAAAGGGAAGGTAAAAACTAAAGGTTCTGACAAGTGGAAATAGTATTAAAGCTTTCTATAACCTATAAAAGATATAATCAAACTCATTAAAAAGTCAAATTCCTAATGAAAGAGTATAAAATAACAATAAGTATGCAAAAGCAAATTACTTCAGTGACAAAGCAATTATACTTCCCAACATTATCCCATAACAAAATCGTCTCTATATTACTTACGTTATAGATGGGTCCACTTGTTTGTAAGCATGAGCAGCACAAGACCCACAGTATGTATATCCTGCATGGCTACAAAACAAAATATTTTTTAAACTTAGTCATCAGATTCAAAAATCAAGATACTCTGGGAAAAAAACATTTGAAAGAAATACAATAATTATGATAAACATAACAAATGTATAATTTAAAAAGCAATGTAACTAATAATGCAACTTCTAGACGATAAAAAGAAACACATAATTGTTCTGTGTTTCAACTTTAAATTTTAAAAAGTATTAAGTAATTTTTTGGGTCAGAAGAAAAGTTCAATTTGGAGATAACCAAGGCTTACTTGAAGTGGCTAATGTAACAGTAATGCTGTGTGAGAGTTTAACATTCCTCAATACCACTAACAGAGTATTACATAACAATAAGACCAAGAACAAGTCAAATCAGACCAAAACAAATAACCTGCAACTAACAACCCACTTTCCTCTGTCTTCAGTGTTGAGAACTGACTTGGGTCCTAGCTGGTTTGGCTCAGTGGATAAAGCGTCAGGAAGGGTCCTGGGTTCGATTTTAGTTAAGGGCACATGCCCAGGTTGCTAGATCCTAGTAGGGGGCATGCAGGAGGCAGCCTATCAGTATCAACGATTTTCTCTCATCGTTGATGGTTTCCTCCCTCTCTCCCTCTCCCTTCCTGTCTAAAATCAATAAGATATATATATTTTTTAAATAATAATAATAATTGACTTGGTCTTCATTTTCTCTCTCTATTACACCATCCTCTTATCCTCTGGTCTCAGCATCAGATTAAATCTCTTATCACCTATTGAATGTTTCTGGAACTCATTTTTCTTTCTTGACTCTTTCAAGTTACATGTCTAGAAACATTTCCATTAGTGTTTTCTCATTAATGTGGCCAGTGGTATATAGGTAAAATTTTAACAACTGGTTCTGCAGGTGGAGGAGGGGGATATATACATACGGAAATAAGCTTACTATAAATTTTACTTAATTAAAAAGATATGTACCACACAATTCACAAACAATGGAAATATTTGTAATGCTCTTTATTGCAAATTCCATGTAGCCAACTGACTGTAAAGAATGTTTCCACTGATTTTTAGCTTGACTCTTATTCATAGCCAAGGGAAGGCTGCAACTGACAAGCGTGAAACAATGAACACATCACTCATTCAACAATGACATGAATAACTTCTTTACTGATTAGATAATAGTTTTCAAATACTAGAAAGAATATTTCCTTCCTCACTTTTTTGTGTTATTTATAACGTAAAAGCTATAGACACAACATAATTTTAAGTTTAATTTGCATTATTAACCTTTCCCCATTACTTTCTTAAGATAGAAAAATCAAGCCCTGGCTTGGTAGCTCAGTTGGTTAGAGCATTGTCCTGATACCCCAAGGTTGCAGGTTCAATCCATGGTCAGGGTACATACAAATATCAACCAATGAATGTATAAATAAATTGAACAAGTCTAGGGTCTTTTTCTACCTCTCTCTCTCAAATAAAATAAAATGAAGTGATATAAAATTGTTTAAAAAGATAGAAAATCAACAAAAAATAAAAGCCCTGATTTGTAGCACTTTGCTACTTAATGTGGAGTAAATCATTCCCCACCATGACCAATTATAAAATGCCTAGTAACCTGAAAAGACAAAACACTTGTCTTGAAGAAAATATTTATAAAGCATATCTAATCTAATAAAAGAGTAATATGCAAATTAGCCATCACTCTGAGACACCCACAAGTCACACCCACCAGCCAATCAGAGTGGCTGTGTGCAAATTAGCCCAGCCAAGATGGTGGCCAGCAGCCACCAAGCTAGAGCAAATAGGAGGCTTCCATTACACCAGCAATGGAGTTGAAACTGCCTGCCTAGGCTGGCCGGGCCTCTGCTCAAGATAACTATGATTCAATTATAGAAGATAAATAAACCCCAGAAACCTGATTCCTGCCAGCCTCGCTGAGATGTTGGGTCAACGGGAGCTGTGGGCAGCCTGAAAACGGCCCTCAGCCCCTCACCCAGGCTGGCCAGGCACCCCAGTAGAAACCTGAACCCTGAAGGGGATGTGGCCAGCCTGAAAACAGCCCTCAGCCCCTCACTCAGGCTGGCCACACACCCATGGGGTTAGAGTCCCCACTGGGGGGCTTGGCCAGCCTGCAAACAGCCATCAACACCTCACCCAGAGTGGCCAGGCACGCCAAGCAGGTGGACATCCCCTGAGGGGTCCCAGACTGTGAGAGGGCACAGGCCGGGCTAAGGGACATCCCCGAGTGCACAAATTTTTGTGCACTGGGCCCCTAGTATATGATAATGAATTTATATCTAAATACATTTAAAAAGTCAAAACAACGCAATACTTTAAATATAGGTAACTGCTTTTGTAAGTAAAAGAGTTCTGAAGATTGTTTGCACAACAATGTGAATGTACTTACCATTGTACTGAATTGTTGACTAAATGGTTAAAAATGGCTAAGATGGTAAATTTTATGTGTATTTTTCCACAATTAAAAAAAATATAATAAGAAAGTATATGAACAGATACTTCATCAAAGAATATACTGGAATGGCAAATCAGCACATAAAAGAATGCTCAATATCACTTAGTCATTAAGGAAAGGCAAATTAAAACTAAAATGAGCTACCACTAAACACCCACTAGAATGGCTACAATTAAAAAGAGTGACCACACCAAGTATGGCGAGGATGTAGAACTGAAACTCAGTCTGTACTTGTAGAAATGTAGAACAGTACAACTACAGTGGAAAACAGTTGGCAATTTCTTAAAAAGTTAAACATACTCCTGCACTATGACCCAAATCATTCCATTCTTAAAAGAAAATAAAACAAATGTGTCCACACAAAGATTTATATATCCTAGTTTTAACACTTATTGCTTATTTCAATAGCCAAAAACTGGAAACAAGTAATGACCCTTAAAAGGTGAATGGGGGGGGGGGGGGAGATATTTGTACCAATCTTTGTAATACTTTATGTAATTTTAAAAAATTAATAAAATAAATAAAAGGTGAATGGATAAATTGAGGTGTATCCATACAATAAAATACTCTTTGGCAATAGAAAGGAACTATTGATACACTCTAAATAATTATGCTTTAAAATGGTAAAAATCAATAAACAAATATGCTAAGTGAAATAAGTCAAATAGAAAAAGTTCATACTATATGATCCTATTTAAATAGCTCTAGAAAATAAAAATTAATCTATAAGGTGGGGCAAAAGTAGGTTTCTACTTGTTTGTATGGAAAATAAGACAATAATAAATAGCACTAGCCGGTTCGGCTCAGTGGCTAGAGCATCGACCAGCGGACTCAAGGGTCCCAGGATTTAATTCCAGTCAAGGGCACATGCCCAGATTGCAGGCTCAAGCCCCACTGGGGAGCATGCAGGAAGTAGCCAATCAATGATTCTCTCTCATCACTGATGTTTCTATCTCTCCCTCTTCCTTTCTCTCTGCAATTAATTAAAAAATATATTTAATAAATAAATAAATAAATAAATAAGAATGAACTCCATGTTTCACATACTCACTTTGGTAAATCTACTTTTGCCCCACCCTGTATAGTGACAGAAAATATATCAATGGATGTGAAAGAAGAATTATAAAAGTTCCCAAGGAAACTTTTGAGAATGGTGAATATGTTCATTATCTTAATAGTGATGACAATTTCATAGTGTACACAAATCTCAGTTACCAAATAGTATACTTTACATATATGCAGATATTAATCATACCACAATGAAGCTCTATTTTTTTAAATGATCCTCATCTGCCCTGGCCAGTGTTGCTCAATTGGTGGAGTGTCCTGGGTTATGAGGTCACTCCCCAGTGTGGGGCATGCAGGAAGCAGACGATCAATGATTCTCTCATCACTGATGTTTCTACCTCTTTCCCTCTCCCTTCCTCTCTGAAATCAATTACCAAAAAACAAATCATTAAATATATCACCCTTTTAAGCCCTCATCATGAGAAACTCTAATTTATTCATAGTCAAAGAAGAGAATTTTAATACTTTCCTTTACCCTGGCCCAGATATATGATAATGAAAAAAGTCACAGTGATAATTATCAAATCTCACCACTGATCCTCTGTTCCTGCCCACTTCTCTTGCTAATAGAATCTATGATTCTACATGCATGTGGAAACAAGGTTTCATTAAGGGATCACTCCTATTAAAGGAGGCTTCACTAAGTGTACATCTAAGGGATTTTTCTTTTGTGCTTAATAGCCAGAAGACCAATAAAAAATCTAAGCTTTATAATTTTGAGTATGCATCATAAAAGCATGTCTGGTCAGTCTTTTAAAAGCTATTAAAATCCTAAATACAAAGTTATCCATGCTAGCTTTCCAGGTCACCCGAGCTCCCAGTGTATCTTTCTATGAAAGCAAATACAAAATTGTACTTTAATACCTACAATTTATCATTAGGCTAAACCATGCCTCTAAAAACAGGCCTTCTTCCGGAATCCAAGATGACGGCATAAGGTAAACACCGTAAATGCAGCTGTGAACAACTATTTCAGAATATCCACGAAAAGAAAACACGGACACCACTCACACCCACAGGAAGGCTGGCTGAGTGAAAATTCTACAACTAGAAAGAGTCTGAGACTCAGAGGAGTGGCGGAAGCGAAGTACAGAGGTACGGAGGCGCGCGCATGGGGCTCGGGGAGAGGGCTGGCGCCGGAGGACGCGGTTCTATTTCAAACCGGAGGGTACCACAAGCTCCCGGCAGCTCTGAACTCCAGTTCCAGGCGAGTTTCGGAGGACCCAGACGCACGCAAACCCTAAGAAGGGGAACTGACTGGCACCAGGAGGAAATCCAAAGCTGGTTTCTCTCAGCGTTGCTTGCAGCAATTACCGCGGGACACAGAGACCCAGTGTCTCTTAGCGCAGGGCTGAGAAGCAGCCATAGCTACTTGCTCCACCCTGCCCTGCAAACTCCCCGAGGCCCAGCCCCAGCTGCATCAGAGGCTTTTGCATATAAAAGGCTGAGTAGCCTAAGGCAAAGGCTAACTCAACACCTCCTTAAAGATACAGGAGCCAGCCCTCACCCAGTGGCCAGAGTGGGACCATCCTAAATAAAACTCAGATCCAGAAGGAACACACTCGGGGCAGATGCAGTGAGAACAAAAGACCCACTGAAACAACTCTTGTCCCATAAGGGTGTCTCCAGCACAGAAGTTCTCCCACTGTAGACACAGCTGACTCTCATAACCAAGTGGCTTAGAGGTTAATTCCTCTCAGTGATCACCTAACTAAAAAAGGGAAGCAGCCAAAATGCGGAGACAAAGAAACAGATCACAAATGACAGAAATGGAGGAAAGAAAACGACAGGATATAGAGTTCAAAACCACGGTTATTAGGTTTTTCAAGAATTTTCTAGAGACTGCCGATAAATTTAATGAGACCCTCAATAAATCTAATGAGACCCTCAAGGATATGATAAAGG
>PVJC01031818.1:9116-20429 GCA_004026665.1 Murina feae | reverse complement strand
GGAGTTTCCTCAAAAAACTAAAAATGGAAGTGCCATTTGATCCTGCAATCCCACTTCTGGGAATATATCCCAAGAAACCAGAAACACCAATCAGAAAGGATATATGCACCCCTATGTTCATAGCAGCACAATTTACCATAGCTAAGATTTGGAATCAGCCTAAATGTCCATCAGCAGATGAATGGATTAGAAAACTGTGTTACATCTACACAATGGAATACTATGCTGCTGTGAAAAGGAAGGAGTTCCTAGCATTTGCAGTAGCATGGATGGAAATGGAGAACATAATGCTAAGTGAAATAAGCCAGTCAATGAAAGAAAAATACCACATGTCTTCACTCATCTATGGATAATAATAACCAATATGAACTGGTGAACAGAAACAGATGCAGAGGCAGAACAGCATCAAACAATCTGTCAAACTAAAGCAACAAGGATGGAAGGGGGATGGGGGGGTAATAGATCAATCGAAGGACTGTTATGCATGCATTTAAGCATAACCAAAGGACACAGACCACTGCGGGGAAGGGGAGGCTGGGGGAAGGGCAGGGGAAAAAAGAGATATTTGTACTAATCTTTGTAATACTTTATGTAATTAAATAAAAAAAATTTTTTTAAATGAGGCTTAAAAAAATAAAAAAAAATAAAAAAATTAAGATACCTAGGAATAAGCTTAACCAAGGACACAAAAGAGCTATACTCAGAAAACTACAGTACATTGAAAAAAGAGATAGAGAAAGACATAAACAGATGGAAGAACATTCCGTGTTCATGGATTGGTAGAATCAACATCATGAAAATGTCCATACTACCCAAAGCAATCTATAGATTCAATGCACTCCCCATTAAAATACCAACAACATATTTCACAGACCTAGAAAGAACTCTTCAAAAATTCATCTGGAATAATAAAAAAAAAAAGCCCCCAATAGCTGCGACGATCCTGCGAAAGAACAAAGTAGGAGGGATCTCAATTCCAGATATCAAGCTGTACTACAAAGCGTCTGTCCTCAAAACTGCCTGGTACTGGCACAAGAACAGACATATAGACCAATGGAATATAATAGAGAACCCAGAAATTGACTCAAACCACTACGCTCAATTAATATTTGGCAAAGGAGGAAAGACCATACAATGGAGCCAAAACAGTCTCTTCAATAAATGGTGCTGGGAAACTTGGTTAGACACATGCAAAAAAATGAAACTAGACCACCAACGTACACCATACACAAAAATAAACTCAAAATGGATAAAGGACTTAAACGTAAGAAAGGAAACTATAAAAATACTAGAGGATTCCACAGGTGGCAAAATCTCAGACATAAGCCGAATTTCTTCACTGACACAGCTCCTAGGGCAATGGAAGCTAAAGGGAAAATAAACAAATGGGACTATATCAAAATAAAAAGCTTCTGCACAGCAAAAGAAACCATCAACAAAACAACAAGAAAGCCCACTGCATGGGACAATGTATTTGCCAATGATATCTCTGATAAAGGTTTAATCTCCAACATTTACAGGAAACTCATACAACTTAACAAAAGGAAGATAAACAACCCAATCATAAGATGGGCAAAGGACCTAAATAGACACTTTTCAAAAGAGGACATAAATAAGGCAGAGAGGCATATGAAAACATGCTCAAAGTCACTTATCATTTGAGAGAGGCAAATCAAAACAATAATGAGGTACCATCTCACACCGGTCAGAATGGCTATTATCAACAAATCAACAAACGACAAGTGCTGGAGAGGATGCGGAGAAAAAGGAACCCTCATGCACTGCTGGTGGGAATGTAGACTGGTGCAGCCACTGTGGAGAACAGTATGGAGTTTCCTCAAAAAACTAAAAATGGAAGTGCCATTTGACCCTGCAATCCCACTTCCGGGAATATATCCCAAGAAACCAGAAACACCAATCAGAAAGGATATATGTACCCCTATGTTCATAGCAGCACAATTTACCATAGTTAAGATTTGGAATCAGCCTAAATGTCCATCAGCAGATGAATGGATTAAAAAACTGTGTTACATCTACACAATGGAATACTATGCTGCTGTGAAAAGGAAGGAGTTTCTAGCATTTGCAGCAGCATGGATGGAAATGGAGAACATAATGCTAAGTGAAATAAGCCAGTCAATGAAAGAAAAATACCACATGTCTTCACTCATCTATGGATAATAATAACCATTATAAACTGGTGAACAAAAACGGATTCAGAGGCAGAACAGCATCAAACAATCTGTCAAATTAAAGCAACAAAGACGGAGGGGTGATTGGGGGGGGTAATAGATCAACCAAAGGACTTTTATACATGCATTTAAGCATAACCAAGGGACACAAATCACTGGGGGTTAGGGGAGGCTGGGGTAAGGGCAGGGGAAAAAGAGATATTTGTACTAATCTTTGTAATACTTTATGTAATTAAATAAAAAAACAAGTTCACACAGCACTTGCTGTTTCACCCCCTGTGTTTGGAAAAACAAGGAAAGCACAAGGCCCAGGGCATGGTAAGGCCCACCCTCAGAAGGAGACTTTACCTCAAGTGTTCATAAACTTCTTAGCCTCATTGTAGGGACAACTCAGTTGAGTTCTCCTGGATGTTGTCCAGGGTGAGGACAGCAGTGAGGGACAGGCAGATGGAAACCCCATCTCTAGTTGTGTCCCACCTTGGAGCTAGGCTTCTAGCCTGGGCAGCAGGCCCACCTGCTGTACTCCCTTATTGAAACTCAACACCTCGCAGGATGCTGGAGAGCAATAATCTCACCCTGGACACCTTTCTGGGGCTGAATCCCTTGTACTTTCTGTAAGGTCTTGATCCTATCTTCCCTTCTTCCCACATTTGCTCCAGGCAGGGACAAAGAATCTGGTGTCTGTGTCTGTGTCTTTGTCTGTGTCTGTGACTGTGCATGCATGTGTGAACACGCGAGTGTGTGTTTGTGTGTGTGTGTGTGTGAGAGAGAGAGAGAGAGAGAGAGAGAGAGAGAGAGAGAGAATTTGTGTTCATACATGAGCATGCATGTGTGATGAACATGTCTATAAGCACATGTGTTTATGCACAGGCTTACCTGAACTCAGGAGAGGGACAGGGGCTTCTTCCCAGAGAGCAGTGCATCCCCTGAGATTGGTGGGGGCTATGGAGAGCAGAGCCTGGTTCTGATCCCCAGACTATATCTCCACTTCCACATGGTGGGCTTTGAAGAGGAGCTGTGTTTACAGGTCTTGCTCAGAGCCACCTAAATCAGAAGCAACAGAGCTGAGACAAGACTCCATGTTACCTGATTCTGAGAACAGTGATTTTTTTCTACTACCTGAGAGCAGAGAGAAAAATCTTCATCCTGCCAATCCCATGCAGCATTCATGAGGCCCGTTGGAGGGCAGAGCAGTGCTTATCCTATAAAATAAAAGCTTAATATGTTAAATGTCCTGGTCGTCTGGAGATGAGTCAACTATTCAACCAATCAAAGTGTAATATGCTAATGATATGCTAAGGATGCTCAACCGCTCATTATGACATGCACTGACCACCAGGGGGTATATAGTTGACTGGTCAATCAGTTGCTATGATGTGCACTGACCACCAGGAGGCAAACTCTTAGACCAGTAGGTTAGCTTGCTGCTGGGGTCTGGCCAATGGAATTGAGTGAGATGGGCCAGACACAACCTGGAGCCCTCCCACGGTCCCTCCCCACCTGGCCAACCTACTGCATCCCTGATCGTGCATCATTGGGGTCCCTCAGCCTGGCCTGTGCCCTCTTGCAATCTGGGACCCTCAGGGGATGTCAGAGAGCTGATTTCTGCTGGATCCCACTCAATGCAAGAGTTGCCCCCTAGTGGTCAGTGCACTCCCACAGGGGGAGCATTGCTCAACCAGAAGCCAGCTCATGGCTGGAGAGTACAATGACAGTGATGGAAGCCTCTCCCACCTCCACTGCAGTCAGACATACCCCAAGGGCTTCCCAGACTGAGAGAGGGCGCAGGCCAGCCAGAGGGACACCCCCTCCCCCAAGTCCATGAATTTCATGCACTAGGTCTCTAGTTTGGGTATAAATGGCCATGTGGCTGTGTGAGGTGACTCTTAGGCATTGTGTCTTCCTGGGTTGTCCTGCAGAGTATTAAGCACCTGAAGGATACTCAGTCCATCTACTTTATTGCCAGCAGATACTGCTAAAGAATTCTCTCAGCTACATGCCTGTCTCATCTATCTGGACCTGGATGCCTAAGCTAAAGTTGTTGTGAGGGTCCTCCTTCAGAGCTCTTGGAGGATGGCTGTGGGGTATACAGTCAGTTCCCTATAGCTCTTCTTTCCCTCTCCCTTCATCTTCTCATCCTTGATATCCTGGATTTAAGAACTTTGGTCCCATCATCTTGGCCAGTTAACCCCAATTGCAGCTGGAAGCATTTGGGTTTAACCAGGGTTTCTCAGCCTGGAACTCCTGACATTTTGGGTAGGGAAATTCTTTATTGTGGAGCCTGTCCTGTGTTCTAAGCAGCAGAACCTACAAGCTGGTCTCCAGCGGGAGAACTTTACCCTACTGTTGCCAGATAATTTGAGTCATTGCATGTACTCCCCAAATTTTGGTTCAATCTCCAGATCTCAAGGGGTTATTTTGGATAGTCCCCTGCCTCCAAGCAAGCTACTTCTCGATAAATGGGTATTTTAGTGACCCACATACTGATGAAGGGCTTCCTAACATCCAACCCCAATCTTTCCAGCTGCTCCTTAGACCTGCTTTCTCTCTTTCCTCCATAGACATGGAAGCTACTTCTCAAGGCCCTCTGGGTGAAGAACAGGATTAGTTATTTGTTTCTCTGTCTCTGACTGGGCTCCATTTCCAGGTCCCCTCACTTTGCTGGGTTTATTCCATTGGGTCTAATGCCCACCACCCTGTCCGACTACAGCCTTTCTTGGGTCTTTAGAGTCTGACAGACCAAGCTTCAAGTCCAGGCTCTGTCATTTGCTATCTCTGTGTCCTCAGGTAGGTCCCTTTATCACCCTGGGTTTCAGTTGTTCTCCTGCATAAAACGAGGTTATTAATCATATGATTGTTGTGGAAATTGAATTACCTAATGCATATAAAGTACTCAACACTCCAGTGCCTGGCATGATAGGTGCACAAGAAGTGTTAGAGGAGGAAAGGTGTGTGAAGTGTGTAAACAGTGCTTGGCATACAGTCATCACTAAATACATGTTAGCCACTATTATGCTGATACCCACCTCAGGGTCTTTGGGAAACAAATTAAGTGTATTTTATTGGGGGTGGTGCAGAGACAGACTGGCTTCCCAGACATGTACCAGGTAAAACCGGGAAAAAGGGTGCTCTTGCCTGGCTCACCCCCTCACTTCTCAGCCACCATCTCACTGACTGATTTTCCAACCACCCAGCACTGAGTCACACAGGTTCAAATTGTTCAAATCTAGTTCCACCACAAACTAACTGAGTATAACATTAGCCAAGTATCTCCCTTCACTTCTTCAAGTCTCAGTTTCTGAACCTCTAAAATAGGGATAAAAGTTATATCTGCTTTTATATCTAGTAAGAATGCAGGCAGGTGAACTGTGTCAACCACACTAGAGAGGGATTGGTTTTCATTTCTATAGCTTCTCCTTTCTTTGAGCTCTGGGCACTGCCTCTCTTCTTAGTTCCCTACTCCCTAACCTCCCCTCCCCCCATCTCACTCTCCCTCATGTCCTCTTCTTCCCCTCCACGTGGAGCTGTCACAGGCCAAGACATGGCTATTTCCTCTGCCTACACAAGCAGTAGTTGTTTATACTGGTACTTTTCTGTGACCTGGACAACATGTTCCACACCATGGACAAGCTGGAGCCACTGATTCATCTTCTCCCCTTCCCCGGAAGACTGGTTGGGAGTATGCCAGCTCTGGCCCTGTTCTTCCCTCCACCCTTAGAAGAGAGGAAGCTGGGAGCATGGGGTCTCTGCATTGCAGTCAGGAGCTCTGGGCCATAAATTGCTCTCTTTTGACATCAAGGAGCTTATCTAAGGCCACAAGAGCCAGTTAGAGGCCCTGACAAGAATCATCTTGCTTCTCTGGACCAGGAAGCATATCTGAAGTGGTGTTGGGAAATGAGTGTCTACACTCCAATAAGGAAGGCAGGAAGCACTGCTGTGGTTGCATGTACTAGATGCACCCAAGTGTAGAGACAGAAATCCAGCTCCCTGGGGCCTCAGTCAGTACCTCCTCCCCTTCCCCAGCAGCAATGTTTTCACTTTCCTATAGGCTCTGTGCTGCCTTCTCCCAGGGACAACTTATTGTTAGGCATAGCAGGCTTAGCACCTAGGGTTCACAAAAATGTTTTAAATTATTTTAACATCAGAAGAAAAACATGAATATAATAACAATGAATATATAGTGATTAGTCCAGCCTGGATAATATTCATTTTCATACCAATACAGTTACAAAATACGTATTTTAATATTGTTTGTAGAGAAAGAGCCCACAAAAGCAGAAGTAGCTAAGGTCCATGAAAGTCCAGATGTGCCCTTGATCTGTTCCATCCCAGGCCGTCTCCATTGGCTTAAGATACCATCTGCCTATCTTAGAGGCTGCGGCAGCTGAGGACCAACCTAGGACCCTTGGTGACCACAACCAGAATCTTGGTGGCAGGGCATAGCAGGCCAACTCCCAGCAGGTTGCAGGGGTGAGCTGGAAACAGAGAAGGGCAGCCTCTACACCACTGTGCATGCATGCATCCCTGCCCTTCTTCCCTCCCTCCCAGTCTCACTTCCTTCATTCAGCTAGCTTTCCTCTAATGCATTCCCACCTTTGTTCAACAGCTCTCATAGCTACAGCAATCGGTTCCCTCTCCACTGTGACCCCTGGCCCCTCTCACACACACACGTACACATGGAAGCCACCAGCTGGAGGTAGCAGTGTACTCTCCCTTTGCACAGGACTGTAGTGGAAAGAAGATGGGCTTGGGAGTCTGGTGGAAAGTCCCAGGTCAGATGCTTATTTGCTTAACACCTTAGGGCAACTCTCATTGCTTCTTGGACTCTCAGAACCCCATCCATAAAAAGGTGATGCTAGCACCTCAAAGGACACTTTGGAGGTTGAAATGATATCCTATGTGGGAAGATACAATGCATTTTTCCAGATATACAGTAGGAGCTCAGTACTCAGGAGTTCTCTGCTAGGCAGCAGAAGAGTTTGATACTGTCCTCACCCACTCTTCCCCATGTTTCTTTGAGCTCCAGTATCCTCTACCATCTCATAGCCCCCACCTCACATACTCTCCTGTCTCCCTGAATTCACAAACAGATATTTAACTGTATTCAGCACACACTATGAGCTTCATGAACACTGACTGGCTCTTCTAAACCAGACACTATGCTGGACATGGAGCCAAAGAAGTGATTCACCTGGCCTCTGTCCTTTATGTCACAGCCTAGACAAGGAGAGACTGGCTTATACATTTGAGGGTAGTTTTATGTGAAAAAAAAGTCTACTTGCAAAGTGTTTCAAGAGCTCATAGGTGGGTTAGTTAGGAAAGGCCGGCTGAGTCAGGAAGGGTGTGAACAGCTAGAGAGGATATGGGGAGGCAAGCCAAATAAGGGGGTCTTATAGAACAATGGCTTGGAGTGAATGAGGTAACACAATACAGGTACGTTGGAGATATTGCACATTTAGTCCCAAACCACTGTAATAAAGTGATATCATAGTAAATTTAGTCACATGAAATTCTTGGTTTCCTAGTCCATATAAAAGTTATGTTTATACTGCGTTGTAGTCTATGAAGTGTGCAATAGCATTATGTCTGAAAAAGAACAAGGTATATACCTTAATTAAAAATACTAATTTATTGCTTTAAAAATACTATAGCCATCATCTGAGCCATAAGTCAGTTGTAATGTTTTTGCTAGTAGAGGGTCTTGGCTCAATGTTGATGAAAATCCAGTATCTGTGAAGAGCAATAAAATGTGGCATGCCTGTAAACAGTGATGAAATGCTTCCTTTGTGCCATTTTTCTATTGGATACTGTGTTGGGATACATGGGCTCCTCTCAACATCCTAGCAAGATATGCATTCCTGTACCCATTTTACAAGTAAGAGAAGTGAGGCTCAGAGAGCAAAGTTGTTTGCTCTAGGCCACACTGCTAAGAAATGCCAGACTCAGGATTTAAACACACCACTGGGTGTCTCCAGATGCCTTTCTTACCTCCCCAAGTGGGACACTATAATGAACTCAGAGAAACCCCAGATTAATGGAAGGAGAGAGCAAACCTTGCTGGAAGTTTCAGGGATGACTTCATAGTGTAGATATATCAAAATTGAGTGTTGCCAGACTGGTGAGGTTTAAGGGTGATAACATTTTGTGATAATCAACCTTCATTGATAAGGAATCCACACATCTCTCTGAGCCTCATTTTATATATGGGAAAACTAGAACCCCAAAAGGTTAAATAACTTGCCACAGCTAAGAACTGGCAGAGCTGAAACTTGAACCTGGGTCTTCTGAGTTCAAAGCAATCCTACATCCACTCCTGGAAGAGGTAACTAAAGGAACATGTCTGGAACATGGCTGGAGAAGTGAAGAAAAGGAGGGGAAATATTTGGTGGATAGAACAAGGCTGCATTGTGGGGTCCTGAATACCACAGTTTGGTAGTCAATAGGGGAGGGAGCATGGACAGTTTTTGAGCCAGAAAGTCATAGGGTGATACTTGACTTTAGAAAGATTCACCTGGTACCACGTATAGGTGAAAATGGGCAGGAAGAGAGAAAGGAGATGAGGGACTTTCTTCTAATACCCAGGTAGAAGGGTGTGCAATATCAAGTGGGGCATTGTATCCAGCATAGGCTGGATATAGGAGACGCTGTGGAGATGGAATAGATGGAACATGTCTAATTCCCCTTTAGATCCATGTGATCTGGCTCTTATGACCCCATCTGCTCTCACTATTCCCTTGCTCCCTGCACCCCAGCCATGCTGACCATCTGCTCATCTGGAAAAATGGCAACTTTGTCCTCATGCCAGTGTCATTGTACTTGCTTACTATGTCCTCTGCTCAAGATTCTTCACCTTGGATCTTTGTGTGTCTGACTCCTTATGCTCCCTCAGGTCTTGGCTTAAATGGTCCCTCACTTATTCACAGAGGCCCTCTCTGACCACCCTGTTGAAGTAACTGCCCAGTCACTATCACCTCACTCTGCTTTATTGCCTTCATCACCTTTATCATAGCTGAATTTAGCTTGTGCATTTGCCTACCATCTACATTTCTCCACTCACCCATCTAGATGGTGTTAAAGGCATATTCCCAACAAGGTGGATGCTTGTTGGTCTTGTTCACTGCTGTTTTCTCTGCACCTCAACGAAGTCTGTATTGTAGCAGACATTCCACAACTACTTGCTGAATGGCAGAATGGATGAGTGTTTGGATGGATGGATGGATGGATGGATGGTGGATGAATGCATGCATTTGGTTGTGAGGGGAGGTGAGAAGGAGAGAGGGCTTATGCCTGAGACAGAGCAGGCAACAGGAAACAGACTGTGTGTTGGAAGATGATGAATTTGATTTTTGGCCTCCAAGTGAAACAATGGAGTCAGCAAGGAGATGATCTTGCTTCCTAAAGAGCAAGGAGGTCCAAGGAGGAGAAGGATAAGAAAGACTGTTTTAGGATGAGGTGGGGAAGAGGGAGGAGAGAAGTGGGAGGGGCAAGGAAAGAAGGTTAGGAGCTATGGTTAAAGAAGTGGGAAGAGAGTTCCTTGCCTGGATGAAGGTGGGCTCAGGAAGGAAGATGTGGCCATGGGGCCACATTCTCAAGGAGGAAGTGGAGTGAAAGCCAATCAATAGTTAGGATACAAAGAGGTTATTGGAATGTTTTGAGTCTGCTGAGGAGGTAGATGTGTCCAGAATGGTAGAACCTGAGGCTGTTATGGTCCCATAAAGGTAGGTAGGCCCTTGATGCCAAGCAGAAAATGATTTGTATACCGCACCCACACACCCATCCGTACAGGCCAAAGCCTTCTCCAGAGCCTGACTGGCAGGGAGGAAGCAAAGCAGAGGAAACTACCACATATTCATGTCCATTAACTGCTAGGCACTGTGAGGCCACGTTCACATTAGCTCATTTAACATTGTTGACAACCTTGCAAGATATAAATGATTATCTTCTGTGAGTAAAAAGGAATCAGAAATAAATGTGTCACTAAAGTTCACACAGCCAGGCAATCTGAACCTGGGTCTGTCTATCATTGACCCTCAGCCATGCCAGCAACAGAGCACTAGAAAATAATAGATTAAATATCACACATAGATTGTCCAATTCTCCCATGGGCTTCACCCACAGCCTGGTTTCTTTGAGGTACTGGGTCCGTGGAAGCAGAAGAAAAGAAAGTATAGGCAATGGTGTTGGGAATTTGAGGGTGAGAGCTTTCTGGCACCAGGGAAAAGGAAAGGTCAACTCAGGGTGGGTAGAGGTATAAGACTGAGGGCTAGAAAGAAATGGCTATGGATGATGTTTGCAATGTGTGTGGCAGTGAGGGGCCTGGGTAGCCTCGTCATCATGACACCTATTCCCATGTCTATTGGCCATGGCGGCACATTCATGAACTGCACAATAATCCAGGCAGAGCTAGGCAAGCATGGAAGCCTCTGCTTTATGTAGGAGGAATGACACGAAGGTTCAGAAAAGCTCCCGTTTGGCGCTGCCTCTCCCAGAGCCAGACATAAGGTAACCACACTGGGCAGCTAGTCCAGAGCGGCAGAGTCTAAGGCTGAATGGTTGGGCAAATCCTTCCAAGAGCCTCCCTCATAACTTTTTATCACAATAATCACATGGGTGGTAATTTTCATACCACCCATTAACAGAATGCTCAACCCCATCCTCTGTACCATCAGCCAGCCTCCTTTCATGCCCATGTGGGGCAGTGTCTGTGCCAGAAAGTCCCCTGGATGCCTGCCTTGAAAACTACTGGCCAGAGTTTCAGTAGTTCCTTAACACCAGTGCTGCTTGAGCCAACTCCCACCCCAAAACACAAACTGCTTTTTCAAAGGCAAGAGGTTAACAGGCCCTCTGCTCACCTTGTTCCTCTCCAGGGCTAGCCCCAGACACCCAGGCAGCAGCAGTGAGGAAATAATAAAGGTATGTAGGGACAGATAAACCCAGGAGAATGAAAAGAAGTAACAGTATAATGGGACCTGACAGACACCCTGACCTGTTCAGGCTGGGTAGCAGTGTAGACAGGGGCAGGCCAATCTGATGACTTACTGAGGCTGACTTGTGACAAGGTATCCTATTTTCCCTGCAAGGAAGGAGAGAAGGGTGGACAGGGAGGGAAGGAGGGAGGGAG
>PVJC01031817.1:0-20329 GCA_004026665.1 Murina feae | reverse complement strand
AAAAAAAGAATCATTGTAACTTCTCCAGATTATAGGCATTTTAAAGGCTCTGTTTTCTTCCATGTGAGTGTGTGTGTGTATGTGTGTGTGTCTATATACCATTCTTCACAAATAATTACGTTGGCTTAGCAGTATTGTGGCTCTTCCCTCCTATGATGATTAAGAGACATTACTGGGAATTATTGGAACCAGCTCAGGATTACATATTCCATAGTTGTCATCACATAGTCTCTGGGGGTGGTAGGAGGAGATGGGAGGGATATGGCTCAGTTGACAGTGTTGAAAGCATGGAAAGAAATAAAGAGGCATCGTACATACCTTGAAAATGTGTTGAGCTTATGATATTTTCAACTGGATTATTAATGAAATCAAAGGTTGTCTACATCAAGCAGCCTGATGTCTAGGCCAGCAGCAAAACACATCATGATTTAAAAGAGAGCCTGGTGTTCCTGCAGCCTGCATGCAAAGTAGCTAGGTCTCCTACAGAGGCCTCAGGATGCCTGAGTAGCTCCCTTACAATCAGTGTGCTCCGGCAGGGGAAAGGTGGAGAGGATATAGATTGTAATGTTCTAGGTGGCAAGGGGAGGTATAAGTGCTCGGTGGTTTAGGAGATCCTCCTCCAAATATGTTTTGTTCAGGACAAAGGGATCTAGAGAGACATTAATGCCCATTGCTTCCATTTGTGCAGGGAAGTCCGTTGCATTCTCTCTAGTCTTCCCTCAAAGGCTCCTATCCAAAAAGAACAAAGGTTGATGGCCCTCCTTTTTCCTTTCCATCGTGTCATTGTTATGACTAAAATGTACAGTGTAAGTATTATATAACTAAGGAAGGAAGAGTAATGATACGCAGCCAACAGTAAAGACCTGGTTAATTCATAAAACATACCCAGGGGATTTATATATGTATTTATTTATGTCAACAAATATTTGCAGAGTGCCTACTAAGTGTCAATCACTGCTTGAGGCCCAGAGAATGCATTAAAGAACAAGACAGACAAAGATCCTACCTTCCTGAGCTGACATTCCAATGTAGTAGACCGAAAATGAACATATTCATAATGTAATACCAGGCAGTAAGAAGTTATTTGAAGAAAAGCAGAGCAATGTACAGATACAGAGAGAAAATGGTGGAACGGTCTATTTAGATATGGAAAAGCATGTCTGATGATATTTGAATGAGGACTTGAATGAAGTGAGACAGTAAATCATGTTAACATATGGAAGGAGAATTCCAAGCTAGGGAAATGTAAGAGTACAGTCCTAAGATGGCAGTGACTTTGCTATCCTCAGAGAACTGCAGATTGCCAGTGTCTGTGCAGAGGCATGAGTGAGAAGGAGCTTAGTAGAAGATAAATTTGGAGAAGAAGCCAGATCAGTGGGACAGTGAAGGCTGTGATAAAGACTTTAGATTTGATCTATTATATGTTTTATAAATATTTTGAACCACAATATAAAGAATTGGTTGTCTAAAGTCAAGTGAAATTCCATAGAATTCCCATGCAATTAAAGTACTTTAGCTGAAAAGAGAAGGTGACTTAGATCACGGTGGTAGAAAAGAGGAGGTGGCAAAAAAAAATTCAGATTCTGGCTGTATTTGGGGATCTGCCCAAATATGCACATGAGGAGAGAAATCACGAATAACTCCTAAATGGGCAACAGTTGAATAGTGACACTATTTACTGAGATGAAGAAGATGTAAAGGAGTCGAAGGAATAAAATCATGATTCTGTACTGAACATATCAAGCTAGAGTCCTATACATATAAGCATAGATGCTGAGTAGGCAGGTGGGTCTACTCATCTGAGCATAATGGAGAAGTCAGTGCTGGAAATAGAAATTTGGGATTATTCAACATTTAGATGTTACTTAGATCTATGAGATTGAATATTAAGATAATGACTCATTTTTCCATTAAAATTAACTCGGAAGTATAAACCTAGTAGAAATTGTTCTCTGATTTTACAGGAACAACAACTACAGATTTTTAAGTATTGAAGATGAATGCTGAAAGTAATACCAGTATGAATCACAAATACAGCACTACCCAGGCTCTGACTAATCCACTCTCAGAGTGCCCAGCCCCTCAGAACACAATGTTTGCTTATCTCTCAATAGAAACACTTAAATCAGGTGAGAGTAGAAAATTAGGAGCTGAACTTCTTCTACTGAACCTCAGGGCAAAAGCAGCTGAAAACTGCTATTGTTATTATTTATTGGGATTATGATTCTGTATTGTACCCTTTTTTTTGCAATTTGTGAAGGCAAAATGCTTTATAATTGATTTTACTAATCCATCACACCCTACTATTTATGTGCCTTTGGTCTTTTTTATTGTCTTAATTCACATGTAGTTTAACATGAAAGCCACTTTGATTCTCCTGAGAAAATAAGTAATAAAAAACAAATGTTTTATAATAAGCAAGTTGAGTTAGTTAATAGGTAAATGGCACAAGTATAACTTGATGATCAGTGAGGAACAGAGGCCTAGAGATATTCATTGACTTGTTCTGTGTTATCCGGCAAGTTAACAACAAAAGTAAAGTACTCGTATTGCTCATATTTTAACAGGGTGAATGTTAAGGCTGAAATTGTTGCCCTCACTGACTCCTCAGGTTTCATACCCCAAGCAATCACTGCCCTATAAAATACAGTTCTTTTGAAGGATCACATGTGTCTCTCTCTCTGATTTTGTCATTTTGGTAGGTTGCCTTAATTTGACTATCACAAGTACACTGTCTTCAGGAAACATTCCCTCACTAGCTCACACTGAAGATCCCCAATTAGTGCCTTTTCACCCACTCCATCACACAGCCTCACCTCTCTCTCTCTCTCTCTCTCTCTCTCTCTCTCTCTCTCTCTCTCTCTCTAAAAATCAATAGAAGTATTTTTTTAAAAAATAAACCACCACACAAATAAAATTTAGAATTGAATAAACCCTTAATGTTTTTTAGATATTCATAATGAATTGTTTAAGAATTGAGAATGTTACGTGTGTGATGAGTAAAAATCCATGCCTCAGCATTTATTCCTTCTGCCCTCTTTCCTGTTTCTCCCATTCTGTAAAGTCCATGACCCTTAGAGTCAGCATTGAAATTAGAAAAGTTTAAAGTATTTTTGGTAAGTTCACTGCCTACCCCCAACCCAAACAAGGGGGTCTCATCTGTTATCATCATAGTTCACTATTTATCTTAGGCGTCAAGGTTCCCAGACATTCTAGTTTGCCAGAGGAAATCAGTGTCAAGAGACTCATTAAATTCATTACTATAGATCATAGCCAAAGAGTTTGCTGTAAAACCAATAGTAATATATTAATTTATAAAAATGTTAATGACCAATAAATATATTAATTTATAATGAAAAATAAAACTATCCAGCAGAAAAGATAGTGATGATCCAATTTTATTAGAAAAAATATAGAAAATCAACATTAAAAAGCAAATGATAGCAAGAAACAAATTTGTTTCCCCACCCAGTTTTGTTTTCTTTGAGGATGGTTGGAAACAGAGTACAATGGTTCTTTGATTAGTGGCTTATGGAATCAAAACAGGGTAGCCTGCTGAGGATAAATAAGAATGGTATTTTTGGTCCCCATGCACATATACTTACCTTGTTTGTATACAGGGGGACCTAGACAAATCCTTATTCTCTGACCTTTATTTTTATTTATTTTGTGGGAAAAGGAGCAGATCTGCATTACAAGAAGACCATCTGAGTCACTGATGATGTGATTATGTGTAACATTTCTAGTTGCTCACATTTCCTCCAAATGACTTTGATTGAACTTGTGACTTCCCAAATTCCCTCTGCTACTCTGTTAAAAAAAGATTAGTAGGTCTGCATCTATATATTTTTTCCTCTTTTCTCTCAAACTTCGGGATGGGCCCTTACTTAATATGCACATAGTAATCCTCAGATATTTCCAGAAAGCTTGTGATTTAGAAATTAATTCCCAACCACTTTGAAAGCAAGTAACATTACTTCTATTCTGTTTTGTGCATTTGGGGTTACCTAGGGGCCCCATCAACTGATTAAATGGTGATGTAAACCTTTCTACTAAGTTAGCAGTGGTCACGGTTGTGGAATACGCTGATTTTGGCAGAGATGTTTGCCAACACATCGCTATCTCAGCACTTCCCTATCAGCACTAGAGGTAGATGCTGTCCATTTAGCGGCATAAAACTGAAATGATTTCCAAGAAATGTCCTTAAGATGGTAAAGTTCTAACAGGGAGATGTCATCCTTGGCTACATGTTAACTCCATTTTCCAGGAAAGGGCAAATGCCTCACACAATTAACAAAGATCCCATCAGCCCATAAACTGCCTGGCTTGAATACCAAACCACTTTTGTATTGATGGGAGATCTTTGGATTCCTTCCTGATTTTTTTCCCGAGTAATTTTCTTCAGACACCTAATACTATAGTGGAGAAGATAAATTAGTCTAATGCAGGATACTGTAAAATGTTCAGTTACTGCAAAAGATATGCCTAGTTCCCAAAGGAGGATTTTAATTGAAATGAGATCAAAATAAAAAAAAAGTAGTGATTTATGTATGTTAAATGAATGTACTACTGTACTAATAAATCTTGATTCTGTCACTTATTAGCTAATTGGTCTTATGTTAGTTTCTTAACCTCTCTGTACTTCAGCTTCCTGATCCTTTAAATAAGGATGCTAGTTTATGTATATTGGGTGTTTTAAAAGTTAAAATAATATATGTAAAGCATTAAAAACACCAGTTGGTACACAGTAAGATGTATAACATGCAAGATATAATTATTATTATTGTGTCTATTATAAAACATCCAAAAATAGAATTTAAAGAAAATAAAAAATATGATTTAAAAAAGTGGGAAAGTGGGTAACAATATGTAAATATTCTCACATACTTAAAATTAAAGATGATTTTACAAAGACTTTCTAGATGAATATATGAGAGTAGATTTGTAAACACTATCAGGCATTTAATTTGTCCATCACTGGATGGGATTTTAACATTTAATATAACAGAATTTTGTAGAGAAATTTTAAAATAAATCTAATATTCAGGATAGTTCTAAGTAGTGAAAATTTTATAGATATCAAAATTTTCTAAAAATCTTACAATTAGAAATATTAATCTGTAATAATGTTTTAATTGTATTTTTCAAAAAATATTATGAAATAGCAATGTGATAACATTACACATTTTCAATTTATTTTATACATCCTTTTTAAAACTTTACTGAGATCTATAACTAAATATCAAATTTAGAACAATCATGGATACTGAAATAAGGAAAACTTCATTCTCCAAAAATGATATCAATGGCTCTGTTATTTCCCTATTATATTTCTAGACATTGCTGTGTTCCAAAAATCAGACAAATATTTACATGCACAAGTCCATGTAAATATTCTCCTTCTGTAAGATTGCCCAATTATTAAAATAATAATAAGTATGTTATTAAGTTGGTCATTAATCTTGAGATAGCCTATGCATAAGTAAAAAAGAAAAGTTGAGGTATTAACTGAATGTCAATCTCAAGATTTAGTAGTATGAGGATGTTTCAGTTACAGGTATCAAAATGATTCAAAATGAAAAGTAAAAAATATAGGATATTGATTGTGTTAGTTACTCCTTGTCAGAATAGTTTTCTAGTTGTATTGTAAAATTCTCTTTAGCTGTCTAGAAATTTGTGTATATATCTACTTTTTAGATCTTGGTCATACAGAAAAGCAGTGTGGTGTAGTTAGAAAGAGTTTGATATGACATGCTTGTCAATGTCAGGTTTGTCTCTAACAGCTGTCTGATCTCAGATAGTTAACCCATAATTCAGTCCATGGTAAGAGCTGAAATTCAAAAGCATGTCCCTGAATCATAATAAATATTAAAATACTAGAGGCCTGGTGCACAGAAATTTGTGCACTTGGGAGAGTCCCTCAGCGTGGACTGTGCCCTCTCACAGTCTGGGACCCCTCAGGAGATGTCCACCTGCTGGCATGCCTGGTCAGCCTGCGTGAGGGGCTGATGGCTGTTTGCAGGCTTGCCAAGCCCCCCAATGGGAACCCTCACCCTATGGGTGTGTGGCCAGCCTGGGTGAGGGGCTGAGGGCTGTTTTCAGGCTGACCACAGCCCCTTCAGGGTTTGGGTCCCTACTGGGGTGCCTGGCTGGAAACAGGTATCTGGGATTTATTTAACTTCTATAATTGAAACTTTGTTGCCTTGGTCCCCCCTCCCTCCCCCCACCCCCGCTTGAAGCCTGGGTTGCCCCTGGCAACTCAAGGTCCCAGCCCAGCAGGTTTCTGGGGTTTGTTTATCTTCTATAATGGAAACTTTGTAGCCTTGAGTAGAGCTCAGGGCCTGCAGGGCCCTGGCTTTCTCCATGGCCCGGGGAAACTCCAGCTCCATGGCTGCCGCAATTTTAGTTGAGTTAATTTGCCTATTTGCTCCTGATTGGTTGGTGAGCATGGCTTATGGGCATGGCTTGTGGGTGTAACAGAGTGAGGGTTAATTTGCATATTACTCTTTTATTAGATTATATTCTAATACTCTATGAAGAAAGGAGATAAGAGAATTAGTGTCCTTAATAGATAATGAACATTTATAAATCACTGAGACTGGTAAGATCAAAAATAGAGAAAATGGACAAAAGATTTTTAAAAATACTGGTTTAAAAAGAAGTACAAGTTGCTAAAAGTTTCCCCTTCACCAATGACCACAGATATTTGTATTAACTGGACTATACTGATAAGTTCAGTTATTAAAAACACAGCCTGGGGAATTTTTTGATGGCAACAAAAATATTTTTGACATATTAATCTTGAATGAAAGAGGAGGATATGAATCTATACAATTAAATCCCAACATTAGAGGGAAAATTTGTATCTATACCTGCTTGCAGTGAGAAATTATTGAGAATCCTTACCTCTGAATTATGGAATTATGCAGGATTTTAATTGCTTTATACATTCTGTATGTCCCAAGTTTTCTGCAGTGAGTATTTATTACTTTTATAATCACACAAAGAAAATTTTCAAGGCCAAGAAATAGGAAAACTTTTAGACTTGGTTCAATCATTAATAAGCTAAGCAAATTAGAAGTCATTCAATCTCATTGAGTCTGTTTTCTTATCCATAAGATTTTCTCACTTTATGATGAAAAGTTGAACTGGATCACCCCCACGGTCACTTTCACTTCTATAATTCTATGAACTCATAATGTATTACTAACTCTCTGAGGCCTGAACTGAACAAAGACTAAGTGAAATGTTGCTAGCAAGAAAAGTTGTCATATATGTATTAATCCTAATAGGCATTTGCAGCAAACTACAACTTATGGTCATTTCCTTCTATGACTACTACTTTAGATGTATTCATAGTAATATTAGACTTCTAAAACTATTTCAAAGATAATATTTAGTATTTTTAACAGTCCCATAAGATTTGTAGGACAAGGCCCTTGGGGTGGAGAGATGCTGCGTAAGGTCAGAGCTCACATGTTGCCTGACCTCTGACCCCATCAGGCCTTTCTCATTTCTTAGAATCCCATCAGGTTGTGTGTTAGGTTTTCATTGTGCCATTTTCATAAACAGTTAATCACAAAACACTGTTTTGTAATGGTCTGGGGATTCTTCCAGTCATGACTTCACAGCCCTCATTAAGCCTTCTGTCAACTCACTGATGTGAAAACCTGATTGGTCCAGAGAGCGATGGAGTTCGCCAGCTGCACCTTATCAGTGAAGAGCTTGGTGTGAAGGAGAGAGGCTACACTGAAGCCAGAGCTATAAAGGTCCTGGGAAAGTTAGCCCAAGCTCCTTGCACAGGGGCCGAAGAGGAAACCGTGTTCAAATCGTTAGACATGATTTCAAAATCATCAGTCGTTGGGATGAATAGTTGTACCAGGGTATAAAGGTTTGCTATCTGAAGCTTTCTACCTAGACATGCGCCAACAGGAGAAATGGAGGAGGGGGCCTGTGTGCTGTCAGAGGAAGGGTATTACTTCTGCAGAAATATTTCTCACATGTTCTATAATGTGGACTAATGAAGGTATTTTAAAAACTCGGGCCAGAGCAACAGCTGAGACAAGACACCCCTGACTTGCCTACCTTCCCTCTATGTGTACCCCACCCATCTAGTCTTGACAGCTCTAAGTTCTACACCAATAAACTCTCTAGGGTTGTTGTTTTTTCTCCAGTTTATCACAGTGGATATTTTATAAAGTATAGGAAAAGTTCATTATCACAAAAATACATTTAAAACATGAAAAGAAGCCTATTTTTATGATTAGATTCAACAGACATAAAATCACTCTGTCCATTTGCTATAAAGCTTCTTAACATTTAACTCTGTACATTATCATGCTGGGCCCATGGTGCACAGGTCCCAGACAGGTACTGTGGGAAGCACTGTGGTTAGCAATTACCCTGTAAGCACTTACGTCAGCTTTTCCAACACTGCAACTATTTCTAGTTCTTTCCATCCCCACTTAACTGAGAGTTCTGTAGGGGAGCATCCAGCACCTAACTATCCCTCAGAGCTGCTCAGCGAGTATTTGAGCATGAATGAGTGGATAAATGGATGAAGCACAAAGGAGCATAAGCATTTCTGCGAACATCCACAGGCATCCTTTTAACACCTAGAGAGGCTACCATGCTCTCTTCACTTCTTTTAAAAAATTCCAGAGTGAAGCATACACTTGATCTTTTGGTTTCTCCTGTTTAGAGACAATAAAAATACTGGGATCCTGTATCCTTATTTTGGGGGTTTCCTCTATTTTCTCCCTTTAGTTTACTGCCCCTGTGTGGAAATATTTTTTAAATCTCTCTTTGAAGCCATTTGCTCCTTCTCCCAGATCTGACATCAGTGTGCAAGTGTATTCGTTTTCTATTATAGCTGTAACAGATTGCCATATGCTTAGTTCTTTAGAACAACAAACAGGTATTAGCTCATAGCTCTATAGGTCAGAAGTCAAGCATAGCCTCACTGAGCTGAAATCTGTGTCATCGGAGCTGCATTCTTTTCTCGGGGCTCTAGGGGAGACTTTAAGCCTTTTATCATTCAGATTGTTGGAAGAATTTAGTTCTTTCAGGCTACCTGACTCGAGGTCCCCATTCCTTGTTCTTAGCTTATAAAGACCACCAGTTCCATTGACTGGTAGTCTCCTTCCTCCATCTTCAAGTCCAGCAATGGCAAGTGGCATTCTTCTCATGCTGCATCTCATTTAGGAAGGTCATCTACTTTAATGGGCTTATGTGATTAAACTGGACCCACCTGCAACATGCAGGATACTCTCCCCATCTCAAGATCTGTGACAGTAATCAAATCTGCCAAGATCCTGGGGAATACGAGGTGGCATATTGAGGAGCCTTACTCTGCCTACCACTACAAGAAAGCCATTAATTTCTGCAGGATAAATAAAAGAAAATAAAAAATATGTCATTAACTTTACACCTTTGGAGAGGTCCTCACTATACTAGTACGAGGACTCCCGATAAGGTTCTAAGAGCCTCAGTGTTGGGGTCCATACTGTTCATCTTTGTTCACCTGGTCTATTGGACAGTTGCCCAAATGCTCTCCCTGTTCCAACACAACCCCCAGGGAGTTATAATAGTTAACTCACACCCTTGTCCTCTGCCTAAAAGTCTTTGTTATTGTAGATCCCAATTCCGCACAGTGAAGTCCAGTTTCTTTTATCTGTCAAATCTAATGCTTCATAATTTGGGCCCACCCTACTATAAAGCCCCATTTCTCACCCTTTCCTACTCATTGCCTACAGCAGGCCAAAATGCTTGTAAATGTCTGTGCCATTTTGTGCTTCTCTTTGCACATGCTCTTTCTGCCTGGTTGGGACTTCCTCTTCCCTTCTCTTCGGACGCATGTGGTGCAATAGAAATAGAATAAGCTTGGAAACCACTTTGATTTAAATTTGAGCTAGTCACTCTGCTACTTACTAAACCACCAGATGCCTTGCTGGTCTGGGAGTAAAATAAGATTATTAAAACCTACTTTTCAGGGATGTTTTGAGGCTTGGAAATATTATACCTAAAAGCATATAACACAATGTTTGTCATATAATAGACCTTAGCTAAATGTTATTCTTTGTCCTAGAGAAACTAATTTTTCCTTCAGGCCTCAGTTCACCATCTCTCCTCTCAAGTTATCCCTAGCCTGCCTAACTTGGGATATAGTTAGTTTCAAGCCTTGGTATTTAGTATTTAGTACATTTTAGGGATAAAGCGTACGCCTATCTGTGCCCCCTAGTGCATTATGAAATTCTTAAGTACAAGAATGTCTTATCATTTTTCTATACCACTTAACAAAAGACACAAATTACTCATTTATAAAAAGTTTGGAGGGATGGATGTGAAGCGGGATTTGGGGACTGGAACATGCCCTGGGCAGAATGGTTCCTGGGTTCTTTGTCCATGGGAATCAAATAATTAAAACCATGGAGAGAAGGTTGTAAAGTAAAGGTGAAAACTTATTGAAGAACAAGTAGACTCCCACATGGGGAAGGGAAAAGGATCTCACAGCACAGACTCCCACATGGGGAGGGGAAAAAGTCCCACTGAGTCCCTGTTCCATGGCTTATAAAGGCTGCAGATCTTTGTGCCTTGATATCCCCTCTGATTGGTCATTATTCCCTTAGACTGGTTACTAAAGTAACTTCTGAGCTCAAAGGTTGAACCTCACATGGGATATGTGAGGTTTTCCTCCCCTCCTTTTATTTTGTAAATATAGACCTTCTGTTGTTCCCAGCTCCCTCATTCTATGGAAATGTTCCTGTGGAAACATACCTTCTGCTGCTCTGCAGCCCTGCTCTTCTTCCATGGTCCCCTTAATTGTTAAAATTTCTAAAATTTTCTAAACCTGTCTTTTTCACTTCTAGAAATTTCTGTTTCAGATGGATGGATGGATGGACAGATGGGTGGATGAATGGATTAATGGAGAGCTTAGCATAGTAACTAACACATAGTACATACTTAATAAATATAGGGTGTCCCAAAAATGTTTACACTCTTTGAATAATTATTAATTTCAATGCAGAAAATCTGAAAAGAAAGAAACATCAATTGAGCTATCAGCTGTAAAGTGTGAATACATTTTTTGGGATGCCCTATATATGCTGTATTGAAACTAAATATATTTATCTTGTAAGCATACTGTTCTGACTGTGTGTTATTTTATCTTTTTTATCTCTTTAGTGGTCTTGCCACTAAATGGCAATGTCTGTGCTTGCCTCTTTATCTCTGTAACCATAGTAAATTCCTAAACAGCTGTTCCTTCCATTTCCTTGTTACCTTTATTCAAGCAGGTGTCTATGTTCTGTACGTAGTGAGTACCCAGTGCACTTTGACAGAATGTTCAAAAAGATACTATAATTTAAAAAAAAAACTTAAAATTTTGTTTTCTACATGGACAGTAGCTGATTCTTAGAAAGCCAATCTATACTAATAAAAGGGTAATATGCTAATCAAGGCAGACATCTTTTGGACGACCTTCCAGATGTCCTTCCGGACAAAGCTGCAGCAGCTGCAAAGGGCCCAGGCTCAGGCTGGCAGTGATAACAGCAGCGAGGTAATGGGTGTGGCACCAGGTTGCCTACCACAGAGGGAGGCCAGACTGCACCTTAAGTCGGGGGCCAAGGCAGAGGCAGTTAGGAGCAAATCAGGCCAGCAGGAAGAGAGGTTAGGAGCAATCAGGCAGGCTGGCAGGAAGGGAACAGTTAGGAGCCAGTGGTCCTGGATTTCGAGAGGGATGTCCAACTGCCAGTTTAGGCCCAATTCCCACAGGGATGGGGCCTAAACTGGCAGTCGGACATCCCTCAAGGGGTCCCAGATTGGAGAGGGTGCAGGCCAGGCTGAGGGACACCACCCCCATGCACAAATTTCATGCACCAGACCTCTAGTCAATTTGATAATAGTAAGCAAGAAAGACAAATGTGTACACAGGAACAGCTGACTTATTCACAATAAAACATGCTTGGAGATTTCCTAATGTCAAAGCTACCTGGTTACTCATTGGCCCTACCCAAAGGAAAGTGAACTTTCTAGTATCTACATGACAGGTGCGTTACAAGCTGGAGGAGGGTGCCCAATGAAGTTAAGCTCCTATCCTCCCAAGAAACCAGGAGAGTGGGGTGCTTGCTTTCTTGACGCTTGGATGTCAAAGGGATGGCCCCCGGGATGCAGAGGGAGAGACCCCTGGGTTGTAAAGCTGGCAAGAAGCTTTTAAAAGCTTCTTTTTACCTATTTGTATAAGTGGAATCACACAGGATGTGGCCTTTTGTGTCTGGCTTCTTTCACTTGGAACTTAGGGTCATGTTTTCAAGGTTCACCCATTATAGCACATGTTAATACTTTATTCCTTTTTGTGGTTGAATAATATCCCCTCTTGATGATGGACATTTAGGGTTTCTTTTTGGAGTGATGAAAATAGTCTAAAATTAGATAGTTCTAATGGTTGCACAGCCTCCTGAATATACTAAAAACTACTGAATTATATACTTTAAAAGGGCAAATGGAATTGTTTGTGAATTACACCTTAATTTTTAAAAAGGCATATATTTACAAATGACTGCAAAGTAATAGTTTAAGTGGATGTATATTAGGTCAACATTTACACATTTGATGATCCACTGTTTGCAGTGACCCATATCGAGAATTTCACCATTAAGTAATTTAAAGGTACTTCCTAACCTCAAATATGACAAGAATCAGACATATATCTTCCTAAGAATACTTTGCTATGAAAATGACACAATATATAAATTCTAAGTTTAAAAAAAAAAAAGATTTACATCCCAAATGAGGCAGAGGAAGCATTTACAAATAACCATGTTCTAAAGTAAGTGCTCTAAGAAAAGGGAGGTGAGGGCCAAAGAGTCTGGAAGAGGTGTGTCTAAAGTGTAGTCAAGCCACGGGGAACGTGAAGCCCTCGTGGTCAGTAGGAAGCTGACTGTGTGTTTCAGGAAGGATGAGTTAGACATGCCCCTTGAAGAACAGGAGAGGCATGAGCGAATAAATTCCTTAATGGGATCTATCAATCATGCTGCACCTCAGCAGGTCTACAGACATGCAGAGTGAACCCAGCGAGCCCTTGCTGCGGTCGAGTAAGTATATGGGCAAAGCCTAGGTGTAAAGGCATATTTGGGTTAAAAAGTAGAGATTTAAATGTGGCTTCATGTAACATATATGTAGAAGTGTCCATATCTCAGAAAAATTATTCCTTAAAAAATGTTGTATAGCTCTGCTTTTCAAATCCCATTTTTTTTTCAGTTAAAGGCAGTGAGGGTCACAACCCCACTACAAGGTCCACATCTTCATTTAATTTCTATTCTTCTAAATACTAG
The DNA here is from genome assembly GCA_004026665.1 of Murina feae. Taxonomy (NCBI): domain Eukaryota; kingdom Metazoa; phylum Chordata; class Mammalia; order Chiroptera; family Vespertilionidae; genus Murina; species Murina feae. The sequence goes on along the minus strand of PVJC01031817.1, from coordinate 6,998 downwards.
AAGGGGAGACTCACATATTGCTCTTGGGAGAGCATTGTGATTAACTTCAGGTATCTTACAGAAGAATTGATAAATTATAATATTTGGGGCATATTTTCTCTTTTGCTCTTTACATTTATCCAAAGCTATTGATTTTTCAGTTCCCTAATGAAGCTCATATACACATTCCTATACTTCTGATACAACAGGTAAGTGAAGAATGTATATCTAAGCACACATTCAACGAAGGTTAATAAGAAGTCTGCTTATGAAATGGCCTGTATTTATTAAATAAATTATATTTCTCAAACTTATGGAATGAATTCTGACATAGGTGCTAAGATATTTTAAGTATTTCATAGATCATACATAAGCAAAGTAAACAAGAAAATATTCAAATTTTTGATGACTGATACTTTAATTTCTTGTCCTCTTGGCTCTCAATGCTCACGATCAGGTATAATTTTTAAACACTTCTTTTGGCCAGTTTTTAACTAAAGAGGTCAGATCAGGTTAGGGTCTTTCTAGCGAGTCATACTTATCTGTGTGAAATTCTGTCATCCTTGTCATTTCTCAGTTAATTAAGCTGGATATCTCCTAAAGAGATCTTTCTTCTATGAAAGTGGAAACTGGCTTCATGTTAGCGATTGTACCAAAATTGTATCTAGAGTGTAAAAGCCTCTAATCTTCTTTTAAAAGGGGAAGTGTTTCATGTCACCTTGTCTGCAAAGCAAAATCACTTTCTGAATGAAGGATGCAGCTTTGCTAAACTGCACAGTCTGAGTATAAGTCAGCCAGTACAATACCAGTACGGCAGACACAGCCTCCTAAGATCATCTGTTTAGCACAAAATTGTGTTCAGAAAGATGAAAATCCTAACAAGAATGTGATGTCTGTCGTTTTAGCTTTTTATGCATGCCATTTACACTAAGAATTTTTTTTGCACACTCCTGTTCCCAGTTCAACGTGGAGAGAAACAGCTTATTCTATCATCAGAGTTCATATGCATGGACCACAATGGGTATGAAGCATATGAGGATTTATATCAAGAGTCAAAATCCCTAGAGATGAGAGGGCATTCAAAGAAAGGAAATAAAAGTGATGAGAAGGCCACGACTGACTGGTGAATGGAGTAAAGGAACTGAGGTGCACAGCTGGGGTGCATACATCACGCCAGGAAGGAACGAGCAGTCTCTGAAGAGTACACCTTCAGAGAAGAAGCTCAAAGTGTTTCTTGTTGCCCCAGAGAGGTGTAATTGGTGTTAATGGGATGAAATTAAGCAAAGAAAAATTCAGGATGTATATCAAGAAGCACATCTTAATAATGAGGTCTTTTATAATATTGTCCCAATGAAAGTATTAGAAACCTTTGTGTTTGAGTCATTCAAACTTCAAGTAGGAAAATATATGGGAAAACGGGCTGCCAAAGACAATCTTATACCAGTCCTCGAGGGATGAATTACGTGGCACAATCAGATCTTTCTCAGCTCTAATTTCCATGACTCTTTCAGTAACTTCCTCAAAGGCTTAATTTTCAAAATGCTTGTTTAATTGTTTCCACTATACACCTGCATCATAGCAGGTTGCAATTAACTGAGCTTGCAGTTAGTTGTGTGCTGTGGCTATTGAGAGGTTTGCCTGAGAACCTTGGAAACGTGGAATCATTTGGGATGATCTTAGTCAATATTCACAGTTGTGAATGTAGCTAACGGAACATTCAGTGTAATAACGTTCTGAAGAGTGCTACCAGCAAACTGAACTAATTGCTACACTGAATTCCTTGTCTCATTTGATTTCTCATCACATTCTTTAATTCATTAGCTTAGAATTCATACAGAATCTCCTATCTCCTGGTCACTGAGTAAATGCTGGGGATGAAAAATGAAAATATTAAATAAGGTTTTATTTTCCATCCTCTTTGAAATTCATTCTGCCCTGATACCTAAGCCAATGTCTGGCACACGTATATTTATTGAAAAAATGAATGAACAAATGAATATCCACACTTGAGACGAACACATCTGGTAGATTCTATTAGTTTCTGTAAGTTCATTTTGTGCTGTTCTTTCATGTATTTATCACAAAAGTATATATTTTAAATAAAATCATATTAATTAATTGATTGATTGATTGATTGATGAGCAAGGGAGCAAGCAAAAGAAGTGATGGTATAGGCCTGTTACCAAAGAACTTATATTCCAGAGGTTCTGGATTAAAAAAACAAAAAAACACCAAAATAACTAAAAGCCAAGACTAGATGCTATTATTCCTAAATGTGAGATTGAGACAGTACTTTGAGGAAAGCTTCCTTCTTCTGTTTTTAGTGAAGCTGGAGTAAACCCTTTAGTGTTTTCCTTGTCACAAGAGAGAAAGATTACTTAAGACTTTCCCTGTCCTGCCACTCTGATTGGCTTCAGCAAATGCCCAAACTCAAGAGTGCTGGTTCTCTGTACCAGTGGATACTAAAAGAATATTTATAGTAAATGGAAAAGCGGCATCTTATATACCAAAGAAAATCAAGAGGTAGGATGATGGCCTGGCCAATGTCATGTTTTTGGTGATTGAGTGTTGACCTATGAACCAGGAAGTCATAGTTCAATTCCTGGTCAGGGCACATGCCCAACTTGCAGGCTCCATCTATAGTGTAGGATGAGAGCAGGCAACTGATCAATTATTCTCTCTCTTCATTGATATTTCTATTTCTTTCCCCCTCTACCTTCCTCTCTGAAATCAACAAAAATATTTTTTAAAGAAGTAGGATGATGGAATTTTTAGTAGACTTTAGTGACATTGTTCGAACTGTATATATTCATTTGTAGTGTTTGTGTTGTTGTTTTTAATTCCTCTGCCCTCTTTTTTATTAGCAAATAACAACTGTTGCTAATTAACTGGAATTTTATATTAGAGGTAATTTCACACCTTACTATCTTTAAAATATGTATTTGAAACATTTATTTATCTGGCCCCTAATGCAATTTCCTCTTATTTTCCACATTCGTTGTTCCTAGATTTGTTTGGCCATTTAGGTGCCTCATTTGCCATTCATTTATTCTGCATATCAAATTCCTGTCGCTGTCATATATTTATTCATATTGTTACCTTCTGAGATCTCTGTACTCATTTTCTCCCATACATCCAAGATGCATGTACCACAGGAAGAATTCACAAGATAACATTTACATTTTATTCAACTAAACGTGATCAGAAATCAAACTACATACATCTTATAAAAATATAGTTCATCTGACAAGAGTGAGTTTGACAGTGATGGGTTGTTTCATCTAAGTTTAGACCAACCTACATATTGATGCATGTCTGTGGAATTAAAGCAGGCTTCTATGGGATACATGTTACATTTTCCAAAGCAATAAAGCATGACATAGTGTAGTCATTAAAAGGTAATCGTTCCTGTTGAGGTGGAGCATCCTGGGACATAGGATTATCCAGAAGTGAGCTAATCTAATGAGGAGTGACTTGTTATATTGGAAATATAAAATATTCTGGCATACTAAATTAAATAGACCCAGATAGTTTTAAAGAGCATGAGCTCAAATTTAATTGCTATTGTGATTAAGCATAAAATAACCCACACTTCAATATCAGTGCCAAAAGATATTTATTATTCTTAACAAATAAGATATTGTTGCTTTAAGACATTCTCTTTTTTAAGGGAAGATAGAAAAATATGAAGAACAAAGTGTTCTCTATAGCCTCTGAATTCCTATTGTTGTAGGCATTTCATCCAGTTCAGTAAATTAAACTGGTAAAGGAATCCTAACTAATAAAAGCGTAATATTAAAATTAACCATTTCTTCTGGACGCCTAAGCCATGCCCACAAGCCAATCAGAGCAACTGTATGTAAATTAACCCAGCCAACATGGAGGCCAGCACTCAGGGACCTGAGTAAACAGGCGGTGTCCGTTGCAGCAGGAGTGAAACTGTTTGTGGGCCGCCTGGGCTTCTCTCCGCTCCAGGGAACAACATATTTGCAACAAATGTTTCAATCCTAGGAGCTGAAGCAAACAGCAGGCCAGGCCTGACTTCTAATTAAACATTGTTTCATTATAGAAGCCAGAGCTGAAGCAGAGAGGAGGTTTCATTACTAGGCCCTGGCTTAAAGGAACAGTGTATCAATTATAGAAGATAAACAAACCCCAGAAACCTGCTTCCAGACAGCTTTGCTGAGATGTTGGGTCAATGGGAGCTGTGGGCAGACTGAAATTCTAAAAACAGCCATCAGCCCGTCACCCATACTGGCCACAAGCCAATGGGGTGAGGGATGTTACTGGGGGACTTGGCTAGCCTGCAAACAGCCATCAGCCCCTCACCCATGCTGGCCATACCCCAATGGGATGAGGGATATTACTGGGGGGCTTGGCCAGCCTGCAAACAGCCATCAGCCCCTCACCCAGGCTGGCCAGTTACTCCAGTAGGGACCCAAAACCTGAAGGGACTGTGGGTAGCCTAAAAACGGCCCTCAGCCCATCACCCAGGCTGGCCACACCCCAATGGGGTGAGGATCCACACTGGGGGGCTTGGCCAGCCTGCAAACAGCCATCAGCCCCTCACCCAGGCTGACCAGACACACCAGCAGGTAGACATCCCCAGAGGGGTCCCAGACTGCAAGAGGGCACAGGTTGGGCTGATAGACCTCCCGAGTGCACAAATTTTTGTGCACCGGGCCCCTAGTATTAGGATAATATCAAAAAATTGTATTTGTTGTGTTACCAGTGTGTTATAGAGGGATCAATATATTTTTTTTAATATTTTTGAAAAGAGTCTCAGCTTCAGACTCCAGTTCTAACTGCTAAGTATTCAAATGTCTATTAGCAACTCCTCCCAACACATGCCCCCTTCCCACCAATGCACACTGGCCTCCCTTATGACTTTCTTGTTACCCACCAAGCCACTCCTGAAGCTAGCCCTCGATCAGACCCCAGTACCTGCCTCACCCAATGGGAGAGGCTCACCGTTAAATCTCTGTCCCCTGCAGCAGCCAACCTGACAAAGAATTCTGCTTCAATTACAGCTCCGTTGGCTTATTCCCCCTCTTTTCAAAAATGTTGGATAACTCCCCATTTCTGTTGAATTAACTACAAATTCCTCAACCCAGAATTTAAAGTGTTATATAGTATGGTTCCAATGCATCTTCTCAGTTTATCACTTTCTACTCTGATTCAAACCCTCTATTTCACTAGAATTGGGCATCTTGTGTTTCCTCATATTTGTATTTTCTCTTCTCCTGGGCACTATTTTTATTTTCCTATGTCAGGAGAGTGTCCATAATACGAGTTTAAATAGTGCCTACTGTAAAACCAACTTTTCTAACTTTTCAACCATGTATTATATTTCACTTCCTTAACACACAGTCATTTTTTTCCTTCTTGCATTGTACCTCTATCATAGTTGGTGTTGGGTTTTTTTATTTGCCAAGTCCCTGAGGTTAGCCCTTTTATTCTGGGAGAGTAGGTACAGCCTCTAACTCACAGAAGACAACTCCTGCGGCAACCAGGGCAGTGCCAGATACACGGTGGCTGATCATTTATTTAATCATATATGAAGATTTACCAAGTATTCAATATGTGCCAGGCACAATGCTCTTGATGATACAGTAGAGTGTCATAAGTAAGGTAAAAAAATTCTTCAATCTCGTAACATGCTTTGGACAAAACTTTTTCCATATCAGCAATTATTACTAAGCACTTATAAAATTAATTTAATGAAATTCACTAAAAATCTAGTCTATAATATGTAAGGTATTAATTTAATAGTATTTCTAATAATCTATGCCTGGGATGTTCATCTTTCTCATAGAAATTCCTTGGTTCTTTCTTCATTTCCTTTAGGTCTTCATCCAAATGACCCTTTCTCAGTGAAAGGGTCATTTCTAATATTCCAACACATAGGACACCCACAAACGTCCTATATCCCTTTCCTGCTTTATTTTCCTCCTTAGTACTTGTCACTGTTTAACATATAAATATTTTACTTATGTATGTATTCATTGTCTATTTCCCACACTAGAATGTAAATTCCATGAGAGTGGTTTTATATGAACAGTATATGAATATTTAGACAAATAGTGCACCCCACTAAATGTAAATGGTGCTTGTTAAAGAGATTTACAAGCAGATAAATGGCAGAACATCCAGGATCCCTCATTAGCCCCTAAGAGGCAAGTGAACCTGGACTGGATGCCTGGGGTCTCAACAAAACACTGTCTTCGAGCCATCTATATGTATAAAAGGCTAATATGCTGTGTCCAGCCATCTGACAGGTCACTATGATGCACACTGACCGCTAGGGGGCAGACACTCAATGTAGGAGCTGCTGTCTCACACACTGGCCATTTACAGAGAAATAGCACTGCAGAACTGGCACCCACAAAGCAACACTTGGCTTCCCCCAAGTGGGACAACAGGCCCTGCCACGCCAGAACAACACCCCACCAAATCACAGCAGATATTGCCGAGACCCCATGGCACAAAATGTGGCCCACAGCCCAGCTCAGAAATAGTTGGTGTGGGCTCTGATTAATGATGTCATGTAGCAATGCCCAGCTTCCTCTCCCTAGTGACTAGCCTCCTTGCAGTTTCTTCAGCCTAGGAACTGACTTGCTTTATAGCCAGGTGGAAACATTTCACATTTTAATCAAATGTCTGTGAAGTGTTTTCCCATGCCTCATCTCATTTGATCCTCACAGAAGTCCTGGAGTAGGTGGAATCCTATTTTCTTTTCATTAGCCAAAAAATGGAGATTTAGAAAGCTTAGAAATTTTACCCAACTGAAAAGAAGTTAGAAATGGTGGACCTTGAAAATGACTTCAGGTTTTCTCACTGCGTAAAATATAGTCAAACACTGCTGCAGTTAAATATTTCACCCTTTGTTCTCCTTGTGTGATCTATAATAATAATCTGCTTCATTATAATATTTACTAGGGGCCCGGTGCACAAAAATTTGTGCACTCGGGGTGGAGGGAGTCCCTCAGCCCGGCCTGTGCCCTCTCACAGTCTGGGAC
>PVJC01031816.1:0-20330 GCA_004026665.1 Murina feae | reverse complement strand
TATAAACTTCCGGAAAGTATGAACATGTCCTGTTCATTTTTGTATGTCAGCTTCTAGCACAAGTAAGAGGAGAATGCATGTTGAAGATAGAGTACAAAGATGAAAAAAGATAAGCTACAGTAAACCCAAAGACAGGGAGATCAGTTTTGCTGGATGGAAATCTAGTTAATAGATCATGGGAATTATATCTGGAAAGATAGTTTGAATTAAAATTGCAAAATGTTTAAGTAAACCCAGGAAATACACCTAGGAAGTCTGAACCAGGAGACTATGGTAAGTGGAGCACTTTTGAAGATTTTGATGCAAGAAAACACCATGGTGTTATATAGTGAGGAATATAGTACTAAATCCTATGTAGCTATTAAAATATCCACCTTTATCCAAATGAAAGGAAAGGAGATCAGAGGTAGAATTAAAAATGGAATGACTTTTTGTGGTTTTACTTTTCTTTTTTGGTGTGTGTTTTACTCCCCCCCCCCCCCAAAGGATATTAATTGTCACTTCTTATCCAAGATGATTTTGTGATACTATAAAAGTAAGTAAGAGCACGTTAAAACTATGTTTCACATGACTTTGGCTTTAAAGAAAATATTGAAGTTCTTTCCACAATGATTTTAAAATATACTACAATGAAAAGAGCAAGTTTGAGTACCTATGATCATCAAGTTTTAATTTATTGTATAACTACTCTTAAAGTAACTGTGTTGTCATTGAATAAAGTGACTAAGAAGTGACTGAAGGGGCACTGGGTCAAGTATGACTTAAGGTCATACTGGGTTTCACTGAACAATACTCTAGCTGGAAGCAATCACTTCAAGAGACATTGCCCAACCCTGGCTGGATGGCCCAGTTAGTTGGAGCATGGTCCCCTTCACTAAATGGTTTCGGGTTTGATTCCAGGTCAGGGCACATACCTAGGTTTTGGGTTCAATCCCTGGGCTGGGCAACCAATCGATATTTCTCTAGGTCTTCTCTCTAAAATCAATAAAACCATATCCTTAGGTGAGGATTATAAAAAGAAACTGTCCAGAAAGAAGGAAAATTGTTGGGAGGTTCAGATGCAGATTATATAGGCAATCCTTTATCTAAAGAGGATTAAAGCTCACACCTGTGAGGGCACATGAGCAATAGAGATGGTTATCTAAATGCTACTTTGGTGATTTCTTGCCTTTTAGAAGTTTCAAGTTATGTTTTCTATTCACAGATTCATAGCCAGCCCTGCACAAATAGAGATCCTGCATTTTTTCAGACACTTAGAAATAAACTTATACATTCTTCTGTTGTCTCTCTTTTTGTCAGATATTGGGTGTGATATTTTGAGCACTGCTCGAGACCCAAAAACAATTTTTTACCGAAAGTAAAAATAACTGCATTTATCGCAACAGCATTACTTATTGTGGAAAACATAGTAAAAAAGGCTAAACAAAAATAAAAGGAGGGGGAATAATATCACAATCATTGTACATCCTTTGCATATCTTTAAAAAACTCTAAAAAATTGGTATACACTTTTTTGTAACTTGTACCTCCTAACATAGTTTCAGTATCTTTCCATAGTAATGTTCATTTATAAAATTATTTTAAATAGCGGCACAGCACTTAGATGTACCTACAGAATATACAATTTCCTAGTACCGGGCATTTTGGTTAGTTTTACTTTACTATTATAAGTAACTCTGGGAGGCATATTAATACCTTCAAGGCTACCGTAATTTCCTTCTTTTCTAGGATTCCAGTAGGGCTTGATGGTGGTCCTTCTCCAAAAGAGGGGGTTATGTGGGCATTATCATTACAAAGAAAAAAGAGAAAATCCCGTTGTGACGGCCAGAAATGCGGCCTCATCAGGGTAGGGGCGCGTTCCAGATTTACTTGGAATCCCTGAGCTTGCGGGAGAGGAGATTCTGCCGCAGCTCAGGGACCAGACCCCGGCGCCTCCCACAGCCTGACCTCCGCCAAGGTGACGTGGCGGAAGGGCACCCGCAGGCGCGGACTCGGTCGTAAAGCCTGTGTCTTCACGCGCATGCGCGGGCTTACGTGAACGCGCGGGCTTACGTGAACGCGCGTGCGCGGGTTTACGTGAACGCGCGTGCGCAAGCGCGCATTGTCGCCACCGACGCCCGCTGCGTGAGTCGCCGGATGGCTCGTGGAAGGTATCGGCTGCTGGGTTCTCTTGCTATTTCTCCCGTCCACCGCCAAATGGGGTCGGGATTCGATCGTGAGAGGGGAGTCTAATTACTTCTTTTCCTCTCTCCTGCTTTCTTCGGGTGTGTGTGATGGTGCTTGGGAGGCGGTGCCGAGGCTTGGCCACACCCCTTTACTCCCCACACGTGGCCTTCGCAGTCCCAGAAACTCTGGTTATCTCACATTCTTTGTTTCTGTTTTTTTTTTTTTGTTCTCCCCACGTGGGGCATGGCTCCACGGCGCCTGCCCGCCCCGCGCCGGCCCCCTAGTCCCTCCTGGCGGCGGGGCCTCTCGGCGACCGACCTCCGCGCGACGGCGTCCCCTCTCCACGTTTTGCAGATCAATAAAGTCCACTTACTCCCACCTCCAAGAATAGGCTCTCCAAGAATAGTGAAATGTGTTTAGTGCCACTGACACCAGAAATGCTATTTAGAATAAGGCTAGGTAATCCTGAAAAGGTACGCTTCCTGCAGCCCATATCAGGCTGAGTACCTTTTGTATTTTTCAGTGTATGATTCTACTTAGGATTTGAATGAATCATCAGTTCACCTCCTTGTCTTGGAATGTCTGAGGATACTTACAGACCAAAAAGAAAGTTAAGTCCAAACAGGTGGTCTGCTGATAGGTATTAATTAAAATGCTGTAGCCCTAGCCGGCTTGGCGCAGTGGATAGAGCGTCAGCCTGCCGACTGAGGGGTCCCAGGTTCATTCTGGCCAAGGGCACATGCCTGGGTTGTGAGCTCCACCCCCAGTAGGGCGCGTGCAGGAGGCAACTGATCAAGGATTCTCATCCTTGGTGTTTCTCTCCTCCCTTCCTCTCTGAAATTAATAAAGAAATGTATTTTAAAATTAAAAGAAATTAAAATGACCTAATACTACTTTTCCCTGTGCTCATCAACAGCTCACCACCAAGCACCTGAAAGAACACCTCGGAGATTGTTTCTCCAGCCTTTAAGCTATCGAAACCACAGTACCTCCCGGGCGTGTTCTGCTCTGTTATTGGATGTGTTTCTGATCATCTGAATCTCAACCATGTTTTCAAACTGCTTGCAGAATATCATAAAAATTACAAACACTCACCTTCTACATTCAGCATTATGCCACCGATTAATAAGAAATCAAAGGTTTTTCGGAACTGTGCCAACATCCAGATTGCACAGGCGGGTTGTCATTACAGGCATTGGTTTAGTGACCCCCCTTGGTGTTGGAACTCAGCTGGTATGGGACCGTCTGATCCGAGGAGAGAGTGGAATTATTTCACTGGTTGGTGAAGAATATAAGAGTATCCCTTGCAGTGTTGCTGCTTTTGTGCCAAGAGGTTGTGATGAAGGTCAGTTCGATGAACAGAACTTTGTGTCCAAATCAGATATCAAGTCCATGTCTTCCCCCACCATCATGGCCATTGGGGCTGCGGAGTTAGCCATGAGAGACTCTGGCTGGCATCCCCAGTCAGAAGCTGATCAAGTGGCTACGGGTGTTGCAATTGGCATGGGAATGGTTCCTCTTGAAATTGTTTCTGAAACTGCTTTGATGTTCCAGACCAAAGGTTACAATAAAGTCAGCCCATTCTTTGTCCCCAAGATTCTGGTCAACATGGCAGCAGGCCAGGTCAGCATTCGTTATAAACTCAGGGGCCCCAATCATGCAGTATCTACAGCCTGTACCACAGGAGCTCATGCTGTGGGAGACTCCTTTAGATTTATAGCCCATGGAGATGCCGATGTGATGGTGGCCGGAGGTACAGATTCTTGCATTAGCCCTTTATCTCTTGCTGGGTTCGCCAGAGCCCGTGCTCTGAGCACAAACCCTGATCCTAAGCTGGCGTGTCGACCGTTTCATCCAAAGAGAGATGGTTTTGTAATGGGAGAAGGTGCAGCTGTGCTGGTGCTGGAAGAACATGGACATGCTGTTCAAAGGGGAGCCCGGATCTATGCAGAGATTTTGGGCTATGGACTCTCAGGTGATGCTGGCCACATTACTGCCCCCGACTCTGAAGGAGAAGGTGCCTTAAGGTAAAGACTGTGGTTTTTTTTTTCTTTTCATTCAAAATATTTATTCAAATAAGACCTTTTATTGGAGTGTCAAGTGAGGGGAAATGGTACTGTCTGGCCTTAGTGTATGGTATCTCTTTTTTTTTTTTCGTTTTAGACTGAAAGTGTTTTTGAGTTTTTTGCTTTAACATGTTTCAAGCATTTGAAAATATTTGAAAATCCTTACAAAAATTGCAGTCAGTGTGTTTTTTTCCCCCCTCAAGGGAAAAAGTCATTTCAGATAAGTGGAAATATATTTTGTTAGAGATTGTATAATTGATAGGCTTATATGTTATCTCTTGGTGATGAATCCATCCAAGGTACTGGAGGTGCCTCATTATTCCCAAGCAGATGGCATTCTAACTCACATGGTAACTTAACATGGGGTTCTGTTGTTAGACAAAAGATTATTTTCATTCAGTGTACTTGGATATTTCTTTTATTTAAACCATAACGATAATCCCATGTTAAAATTGAACTTAGTTCTGATACATTTCTGTTGTCATTTTACTAGATGTATGGTCGCTGCTGTAAAGAATGCAAATGTACAGCCCGAAGAGATATCCTATGTCAATGCACATGCTACTTCCACTCCACTAGGAGATGCTGCTGAAAACAAAGCCATCAAACGTCTTTTCAAAGACCATGCACATGCCCTTGCCATTTCCGCAACTAAGGGAGCCACAGGACATCTGCTGGGAGCTGCAGGGGCGGTTGAGGCAGCGTTTACTGCTCTGGCTTGTTATTATCGACAACTACCACCTACTTTAAACCTGGATTCTACAGAACCAGAATTTGATCTCAATTATGTTCCACTGAAGGCACAGGAATGGAAAACTGAGAAAAGACGTATCGGACTCACCAATTCCTTTGGTTTCGGTGGTACTAATGCAACACTTTGCATTGCTGGCATGTAGGACAGACCAATCATTTGTGATTAAACATTGATTTTTAATGTTATAAACAAACTTTATGAAGTGGAGAAATACTGTTTCTATAAATGCATATACTTTTATATCTGTGTCAAGGTTTCTCAGGTTTGCCACTACTGATATTTGAGGCTGGATAATTCTTTGTTGGGCAGAGGGGAGTTGTCCTTTACATTGCAGGATGCTATTACAGTCTACCCACTGGATTGTAATAGCAGCCCCTTTCCCAGTTGTGACAACCAAAGATGTCTCTAGGCCTTGTCACGTGTCCTGAGGGGCAAAACAACCCCCATGTGCAAAGGACTGATCTAAGTTTTTCTAATACTTTAGATCAAACAAATCTTCATGATATTTCACCTGCTCTTGTCTCTTTCTGAAACATTTGGTGAGTAGCTGCTCTATGCTAGGTAAGGTTGCAGCACGCTACAACTCCAGACACACCATTCCCATGAAGTATATAGGAAAGGAATACATATATAATGAAATTTGTATGATTGATCAACATTCTTTGAATATAGGAGTCAGCTTGCAATGATCTACTTACCCCTTACCTATATAGCTCTCTTCATATTATCTATAATGAGATTCTTAAGGAAGTGAAATTGGTTTGGCACTGATTTGTATTGACGGTACCTAGTGATTAATGGAGATAACTGCCCTCCCCTGCAGGCCTGAGTCCCTCCAACTGTCCTCCCCTGCAGGCCTGGGTCCCCCCAAACTGCCCTCCCTTGCTGGCCATCTTGTGGTGGCCATCTTTGACCAAATGGGGGCAGCCATCTTGTGACAGTCAATTTGCATATTACTCTTATTAGATAGTATTATTAATATTAATTTGTGTCATTCTTATAACCTATTATTAACTGGTGAAAAGCTTTGCCAAGGTAAATGCATTAGTGTATCCAGACTGTAGAAATTAACCCCTAAAATAAGTGGTGTGAAGCATAGAAACGTTAACAAAGAAGCTTATGAAATGAGAGGAAAGGTTAGAAAGCTGCCTCTCTTGCCTGACTCAGGCCCACCCCTTCCTAGCAGCAGGGACTGGTGGGGGTGGAAGGATTAGATGACCTCTCAAGGTTCCTTGTAGTCTGTGGTGGTTTGTGTTTGTTTTGTTTTGTTTTTGTTTTTTTGAAGTCTATTTAAAGATAGCAGTAATACTGCTGATGTGAAATCCTTTGTACACAGTGATGGTTGAAAATGAGGGCTTAAGACCTGAATCTCTGCCTGCCTGGTTATAATTATATGCTTGAGATTAACAGGACTCAAATGCTCATATTTTATATTAGCCATTGGGTCTTTTTTCTCAAGAATTTTTTAAAAACTATTTTAGACTGAAGCAAGCATTCAGATACAGAAAGATTTAGATGATTTTAATAACTAAGCTTAGTTATCATACTGCAGTTCAGAAAGATGAATGAATAATAAGGTAGAATGCTAAGATCCAGGAGGTAATCCCTGAGACAGAACATCACTGGAGCAGCATATTAACTAGAAAAGAGTCATTGCTAGCGGAGAACAGATAATTCCCCAAATCCATAAGCATCTGGTGTGTAATAAGTAGCTTGTATTGTATTTTTTCTTTTTTCCCCCCAATCTTTATTGTTGAGATTATTAAAGATGCCCCTCTCCCCCCCTGCCATAGCTCCCCTCCACCCAGTTCCCAATCCACCCCAGGCCCTCGCCACCTTATTGTCTGTGTCCATAGGTAATGCATACACGCATATAAGATCTTTGTCTGTTCTCTTCCTGCACCCCTCCCCACACCCCTTTCCCTCTGAGAATTGTCAGTCTGTTCCATTTCCATGTCCCTGATTCTATCCCATTAACCAATTCTGTTCATCACATTTTTTTTACATTTAATTTTTAGATTCACTTGTTGATAGATATGTATTTGTTGTTCATAATTTTTTTATCTTTACCTTTTTTTTCTTCCTCTTCTTAAAGAATACCCTTTAGCATTTCATATGATACTGGTTTGGTGGTGATGAACTCCTTTAGCTTTTTCTTGTCTGTGAAGCTCTTTATCTGATCTTCAATTCTAAATGATAGCTTTACTGGGTAAAGTAATCTTGGTTGTAGGTTCTTGCTATTCATCACTTTAAATATTTCTTGCCACTCCCTGCCTGCCTGCATAGTTTCTGTTGAGAAATCAGCTGACAGTTGTATTGGCACTCCCTTGTAGGTAACTAACTGTTTTTCTGTCACTGCTTTTAAGATTCTCTCTTTGTCTTTTGCCCTTGGCATTTTAATTATGATGTGTCTTGGTGTGGTCCTCTTTAGATTTCTCTTATTTGGGGCTCTCTGCATTTCCTGGACTTGTAAGTTTATTTCTTTCACCAGGTAGGGGAAGTTTTCTGTCATTATTTCTTCAAATAGGTTTTCAATATCTTGTTCTCTCTCTTCTTCTGGCGCCCCCATAATACATGTGAACTCTCATGTATGTACATGAATAAAAATCTGTGATCCCAGCAGTCAGACATCCCTCTCACAATCTGGGACTGCTGGCTCCTAACTGCTCCCCTGCCTGGCTGCCTGATCTCCCCTAACTGCCTCTGCCTGCCAGCCTGATCACCCACTAACTGCTCCCTTGCCAGCCTGATTGCTCCCTAACTGCTCCCCTGCTGGCCTGATCACCCTTAACCGCCTCTTCCTTGGCCCCTGCCACTGTTGCTTTGTCTGGAAGAACATCCGGAAGATGTCTGGTCTAATTAGCATATTATCCTTTTTTATTAGTATAGATTATTATCACTAATGCGCATAAGTAAATCATCAATAAGACTTTTGGAATGGTGGTATTACAGATTTATCAGCCTTCTAACTATCTAACTAACTAGAGGTCTCTACCTGGTAGCTTTGTAAAGCTTTATCTGCCAGGGAAAAAGATAGTTTTTCTCCCTCTAACTGGAAGTACCATGTCTTTCTTCAACAGCCATGTGACTTCTGACAATCCTGGTCAACAGTGTCCCAGAACAAAATGAAGTTGGTTGCCCTGAATATCAGTCTGTTACACAATGGTTGATAGAGATTCCCTAATAATTTTGATCTGGTAAAGAATAAGTCAGTGGAAAATTAGAAATTTAATGAAGATTCTCATTAGTTGTTCTTCACAAATAATGGGGCTATAGTCCGACTCAAAATTCTTAGCAAAGCAATTCCTATTTCAATTATCACAAGTAATTATTAGTGTTTATATCACTTTGTGCTTCTTAAGTACTTTCAATTATTTTTTCCACTATTCTTTGAAAGCAACAACAACACCGAAGAACCAGAAAACAAACTTTTTGAGGCATCTCAGAATCTTAATCTCCATTTCACAGATGGGGGAATGCAGGATAGTTATTAAGCAAACACCAATGTATTCTGTTATCCTTACAAAAATAATGCAAATATCTTTCCTAATAGTTGGCCATGACCAGCCACTACTATTAAACAAATGCATTTACACATAAAAACATAAACATGTACATGCATGGTAGAAAATACGCTCTTGG
Source organism: Murina feae (assembly GCA_004026665.1). NCBI lineage: Eukaryota > Metazoa > Chordata > Mammalia > Chiroptera > Vespertilionidae > Murina > Murina feae. The sequence goes on along the minus strand of PVJC01031816.1, from coordinate 11,703 downwards.
ATCAATGCTTCTAATGCTCAGCAAAGAAATAGATTCCTGCATGATTTATCTCCAGAAAATTCATGTGTTGAGTAAACCTGGTTTAAAGATGGTGATTTCGTCACTTCTCTGCTCGCTTCTTGCCTTTAAAATTCCCATTCTCCTGCCCTACCTGGTTTGGCTCAGTGGATAGAACATCAGCCTGTGGATTAAAGGGTACCGGATTTGATTCCAGTCAAGTCCACATGCCTGGGTTGTGGGCTTGATCCCAGTGTGAGGCATGTAGGAGGCAGCTAATTGATGATTCTCTCTTATCATTGATGTTTCTATCTCTCTCTCCCTCTCCCTTCCTCTCTGAAATCAATAAAAAATATATTTTAATAAATTCCCATTCTCCTTGTCTCCTTCTACTCTTAATTCAGTTGATTAAGTCAGTCGATGTTTTTGCTGTGTAGCAATTACACTGTTTCTGTTGCATGCAACTATAAGCATTTACTATTGGCACCTGTGGGTTGTCTGGACTGGTCAGCTCCAGGCTGGGGAGGTAGTGTCTTACCTCGAGTATGCTATGGCAAAGACCTTAGGACAATAGAATAATCTTAATGCATAAGCACATTTTAAATCTTTGCAGGTGGCCTGGCTCATTGGCTCTCCCAAAGTCAAGGTGCAAGGAAGCTTACTCCTCCCACCTGTGGGCCATAGCAAGGGTTTTGGGTGTACTATTGGTGGGAGTTGAGAGATAATCAAGTCCTGCAGACACAGGTAGCATCTTTTTCTTTTCCTTTGCCCCATCTCTTCTCTGACTTGCCAGCTAGAGTGTAACAACATCGGCACGATGGGGCCACAGTAAGATAGAGTCTTAGTTCTTAGTAAGACCATGATCCCCAAGGATTTGCCAAGTAGAAATGTAACACCCAACGAGGCTATCCAGGGACTTCCTATGGATGTTAGATTTATGGCTAAAACACTCTAATAATATTCTACCCCTGTAGTTAAGCCCCTTGCAATGTGACTTTGAAGATCTCATCGAGAGAATTCATTTCCCTGCCTCTTGAATCTGGGCTGACTGGTGACTTGCTTTGGCTAATGGCATGCAGTGGACCTCACGGGATGCCAATTTCAAGACTAGTCATCCAGAGAGCTTCCTCTCTTTGCTACTACCATGAGAATAACCCCAGGCTAGCTTGCTAAAAGGTGAGAAGACCATTTAGGGAAGAGTTAGACCTCCACGTTGTCCCTGCTGAATGAAGAAGGCACTGTGTATGACCAACCTGCCAGCTCAGCTCACTGCAGACACAGAAGAGGTTTCAGATCAACAAACTGGTTGGCTGACCCATATGTGTATGGGAAATAATACATCTGTTTTGAGCCACTAAGATTTGGATGGCTTGTTAGGCAGAAGTACTAATTTAAGTACACTGGAGCTTCTCATCTTGGCTGCCTTGTAGCATAGAATCCCTTTTCCAGATCCTGCATATTTTGGGGGCAGGCTAGAGGTGATAAACTATCTCCTGGTACCTTTTATATCCCCCAAACCTGCATCCTCACAGTTCTTGAGATTTTTGTGACTTTCCCCCAGTAAGCATTTATAGTGGGTAGCTATTTATTTAGAAAGAGTATAGAACACAAATTGATTTTGGAGAATGTGATTACTGAGACGTTAAAAAGGAAAGCAAAGCTCACAGTGGCTTTGTGTTCAAGCTGTCAGATGCATTCTAATTTCTGTAACAACGGTAATTAATTTTAGCTGGATAGAACATCCTTTTTTTTTTTTTGAGGAATCAGTGAATTATAGAGAAATTTGTCAGTAAGCATTGTCTGGAATTTTAGTCTCCAGGAAGCACAATCATTTTACAATGACAGCTAATATATGAGCAAATCAACCTAAGATAGAGAAAGCTATTAGACACTATTGTATATTTCTGTGATAATGGGATTGGAGTCAAATAAAAAGGTAAGAGACCTGCTATCAAAGATCTACTTTTTTCTCTCCTGTTTTCTCAGCACTAAAATGTAATATAAGAAGCAAGATGTAAAGAGATAAGTGTGGTGGCTTACAGTTTAAATTTTTACATTATCAAACATATTTAAGGGCATGATCTTTGGGGATTGAGGAAAATAGCAATTTATGAAGGTATCAGGGGAATGCTCTGTTTTTTTGTTGTTGTTTTTTTTGCCATTAATCTACAATTCCACTGTAAATTTTCTGTGGTTCTGTGTTTTGTTATCAATATTTTCCTGCTCATCACTGAACTCTAATATACTAATGTTCACATTTGTGGGCATGTGCCACTGCGTCATTTTTTATGGTGTCCTGTGGTAGTTGAACTTTGGTACTGGTTTTAAATTAGCCTCTCAAAGCAATGTGGAATTTATCACAAGTGAAATCTGTAAAAAGATGTGCATAGTGTTCATAGTGTTTTTATGTGCACTAATGGACCTATTTATCCCTTGGAAGAAGTTTTCCAGACGTGGGGGTGGATTTGCATTATTCCATTCATACAACCTCATGTCCCTGGCTGGAGGGCACAGGTGTTATTATTCTTTGTGATGTTAGGGTATGTTCAAACACTGAATAAATGCATCAGGCATTTTGGGGCTACAAAGGGTCAGGAAGCCTCTTTAGAGGGACAATGGGAACATGGAGGAGGCAGGTCTTCTTTGCCTACTGACCCTTGCTTGTAATTTCCCCTATATAAGGCCTTTGCCTTAAAGTTTTCCATGTGTTGTTTTGGAATTCTTCCTGAGCCCTGGAGCTCGACAGAGAATTGATCACAAAAGGATTTGACTTGCATAACAGTCAGTTTTTAAGTGACTCGTTGAGGGGAGAAAATAAATGTTTTTCTATTAAGAATGTGAGCTCAGCAAGTTTCGTGTTTTGTTCATTGCTCTATCTTCAGCATCTAAAACAGTATTTGACACAATAAGACCTGTCTAATGACTGAAAAGAAATTTGAAGAGGATCGAGACCAAGAGATGTAGATTAACTCACACACCAACTGAAGAAACCCTATGGAACAGTTACCTCTTCCATAGGAGCAATTGAATCACATCCTTAGATCAAACAGCGAATGTTTGCCATAATTATTTGGGTTGGCAACTTGCCAGTTGCACAGAAGGTAAAAGCCTGACCCAAACAATGAAACGAGTTCTTTCTTGGTGCTGAGCTGATTCTCTCTCTTACTGGAAATAGACTTTTAAAAACATTCATACAGTAAGCTGAAAGCAGGATTCTGATTGGGCCTGCCCGTGTTCACACATGCACATACCTGAAGCAATTTGTTCCTGGGGTCAGGACGATGTTGCACTTGACTGAGTGACTCAGTGTGGGTCACATGCCCAAGCCAGGGACTTGTAGGGAGAGTTTGTTACCAGAAGAAGGGGGAAAGGAAATGTGTGTGTTAAGCAGACACGATTAGTTAAATATATGATCAGCAAAGTCAAGCCTGTGCCTCTTATTTGAGGGGCAAATTGAGCTTTGCTTCTGCTTGTTTGAATTTAAATAGGCTAGAGTTCACCCACACAAATGTGTGTAACTTAGACCAAATTATCCCCTGTTGTAGATTAGGCAAGCAGAAAGTAAAATACTTTTGCTTTTCCTGACTCATTTGTTCTGCTTAAAGTCTATTCTATGGTATTTGCATGTTTCACTTGGCAAAGGCATAGAAAGTACTTAGCTGTAAATGCAGAGTAATTATATGCGGTGTAAGTGACTGGGACGTTCCCCACAGGAAGTTAAGGTAAAACCTGTTATAGGGAAACAACCTTTGGATTTATCCTGTAATTAGATTTGCTACAACTCTGTTCTAGAAAAACATTTCTTGGCCAACTTTCAAAAAAACGTAAGAAGACTAAAATTCATATTATTTAAAATCGTTAGTATTGCGTGAAAAAACTAATTCTTGGAATTGGTTAAATGAGGCTGTGGGAGTTCTCTTTGAAAGGAAAACAATTTAGAGATATTAGTAATTTAATTGCTTCTGGTCAGCAGCAGGTTTTAAATTTGTTTTTATGGTATGTATGCTTTTTACCTTGTTGATTTTGGGATGTGAGAACATGATCTGTCAACAGCAATAAAAAATGTGAAGCTATCTTTAGCTTCAGCTTGTAATTAAACTAATTTTCCTAGCTATTTTCTACCCTCAATGTTTCCCCATTCATTACACTATCCCTGTAAGGAAAGTCATGATAGAGAAGTGGAGAAGCAGAGATATTAAGTTTTTCTGAGGTCATTTAGAAAATAATTGGCAAGTGTGGGACTTGAACATAAGACTTCTATATCAAATAGGATGCTTTTGGCTATGTATGACAGGATACCTGGCTAATAGTGACTTAAACAAAAAAATACATTTAATAATCTTATATATGAAGAAGGCTGGAAGCAAGTGGTTCTAGGGCATGTGCCCTGACCAGTAATGTATCTGGCCGGACAATATTCTTGTGTTTTTATTATGTTAAAATATTTCCTTGGATACATTGTTAGAATTGGATATAGTGGATCGTCCCAATGGCCTCCTCACTCCTTATTGTTCTTTGGTGCCCTTGACATGTAACTCTTCAGCACTGTCCCACTGTGGGCAGAATGTAATGTCCCTCCCCACACCCCGTAGGCTAAGATGATTTGTTTTGGTCAATGAGATGTTAGAAATGTTGTACAAGTAGAGTATTGAAAAATGTTTTTCCAGTTGAGCTTCTGACCACTGTCCTGCGAATGATATTCCTAGCTAGCCTGCTGGTTCTGGAAGGACAGTGAAAGCAGAAATGCCCAGTTAAGCCTGGACAATGTGGCTCAGTGGTTGTTGAGTGTTGATCCATGAGCCAGGAAGTCACCAGTTGTAGGCTTGATCCCCAGTGTGCAGGAAGCAGCCAATTATCATTGATGTTTCTATCTCTCTTCCCATCTCCCTTCCTTTCTCAGAAATCAATAAAAACATATTTTAAAAAAGGAACTACCCAGTTAAGCTGATTTAATACAACTCTGACGAATCAGAGCCACCCACCCACCCAACCCACAGACACTGGAGTGAGGCCAGCAAGATCACCAGAACCCCATAGCCACCCCATGGACATGAGAACACTCAATGCTTGTTTTGTGTGTGACAATGAGAACTTGTAGCTGCTGCTACACAGCATTAATGTGGCAACACAAAACTCATACATTGTGATTTAGCTATATATTTTTTAATGGTTCATGTATTTATTTGTAGTTTTTAAAAACATTGATATATTTTTTGGATTTTTTTCAAGATAATACATGCACTTTAGCTTAAGTGATAATGTACATCCATTATAATTAGTTAAAAGTAAAAATAATAAAAGAAACAAACAAAAACCTCCTTAGTCATTTCTACTGGTAGATATCATTCCTATTTTGATCTTTTGTAATTAACTTGGGTATTTTTTTATTTTTAAAAAATCTTTATCGGTCAGATTATTACAGTTGTTCCTGTTTTTTTCCCCCATAGCTCCCCTCCTCCTAGTTCCCAACCCATCCTTTGCCCTTATCTCCCCACTGTCATCATCTATAGGTGTACGATTTTTGTCCAGTCTCTTCCTATACCCCCAACACCCCTTTCCTGCTGAGAATTGTCAGTCCACTCCCTTTCTATGCCCCTGATTCTATTCTATTCACCAGTTTATTCTGTTCATCAGATTTTTTTATTCACTTGATTTTTAGGTTCACTTGTTGATAGATATGTATTTGTTGTTCATAATTTTTATCTTTATTTTTTCTTCTTCTTGCTCTTCTCAAAGGATACCTTTCAGCATTTCATATAATACTAGTTGGGTGGTGATGAACTCTTTTAGCTTTTTTTTTTGTCTGTGAAGCTCTTTATCTGACCTTCAATTCTGAATGATAGCTTTGCTGGGTAAAGTAATCTTGGTTGTAGGTTCTTGCTATTCATCACTTTGAATATTTCTTGCCAGTCCCTTCTGGCCTGCAAAGTTTCTGTTGAGAAATCAGCTGATAGTTGTATAGGCACTCCCTTGTAGGTAACTGACTGCTTTTCTCTTGCTGCTTTTAAGATTCTCTGTTTGTCTTTTGCCCTTGGCATTTTAATTATGATGTGTCTTGGTATGGTCCTCCTTGGATTCCTTTTGTTTGAGATTCTCTGCACTTCCTGGATTTGTAAGTCCATTTCTTTCACCAGGTAGGGGAAGTTTTCTGTCATTATTTCTTCAAATAGGTTTTCAATATCTTGTTCTCTCTCTTCTTCTGGCACCCCTATAATTCTGATGTTGGTATGTTTGAAGTTGTCCCAGAGGCTCCTTACACTATCTTCATATTTTTGGATTGTTTTTTCTTTTTGCTTTTCCGGTTGGGTGTTTTTTGCTTCTTTGTATTTCAAATCTTTAACTTGATTCTTGGGATCCTCTCATCTGCTGTTGGATCTCTGTATATTATTCTTTATTTCAGTCAGTATATGCTTAATTTCCAGCTGGTCCTTTTTCATATCTTCGAGGTCTCATTAAATTTATCAGCAGTCTCTAGAAAATTCTTGAAAAACCTTATAACTGTTGTTTTGAACTCTATATCCAGTCATTTGCTTTCCTCCATTTCTGTCCTTTGTGATCGGTTTCTTTGTCTCTGCATTTTGGCTGCTTCCCTGCATTGATAGAGTGGCTTTCTGTGCTGGGTGTCCTACAGGGCTGAGTGGCTCAGCCTCCCCAATTACCTGAGGTGGACACTCTTGGCGCACCACTTTGTAGGCTTTGTGCACAGTCTTGTTGTAGCTAAGCCTTGATTGTTGTTGGTATCACTGGAAGGTATTGACCTCCAGGCCACTTGGCTGTGAGAACCAGCTGTGTCTACGGTGGGAGAACTTCTGTGCTGGAGACACCCTTATGGGGCAAGACTTGCTTCAGTGGGGCTTTGGTGCTCATTGAGTCTTCCCCCTGAGTGTGTCCCTTTTGAATCTGAGGAGTTTTAATCTGGGTGGTCCTGCTCTGACTACTGGGTACACTGGCTCTTGGATCTCTAAGGAGATGCTATTTTAGCTTCTGCTTGAGGCTACCCAGCCTTTTATATCCAAAAGCCTTTGCGTGCAGCTTGGGTGGGGCAGGGTTTTGGGGAATCAACAAGGTGGAGCAAACAGCTATGGCTGATTCTCAGCCCTGCCCTAAGAGGCACTGGGTTTCACTCCCTCAGCACCCCCGAGAGAAAGCTGCTCTAGAGTTCCTCTCAGTGCCAGACAGTTCAGCTTCTCCTCATATGAGTCTGGGTCCCCAGAAACTTGCCCGGAACTGGAGTTCAGAGCCATCGGGAGCTTGTGACTCCCTCTGAATTGAAAAAGAGAACCATACCCTCAGGCGCCAGCCCTTTCCCCAAGCCCTTTCCGTGTGCCTCCATACCTCTGCACTTAACTTCTGCATCTCCTCTGAGTCTCAGTCTCTTTCTAGTTGTAGAATTTCCACTCAGCCAGCCTTCCAGTGAGTCAGGGTGGTGTCTGTATTTTCTTTTCATTGTGGTTTTTAAATGGTTGTATGAGGCAGCAATTCCAGGTGTTTACCTATGCCGCCATCTTGGTTTCTCTAACTTGGCTATTTATTTTTCATATAGATGAAAATATTTTTAGTGGTAAAAAAGGTAGATAATTAATTACTTGTTCAATTATGGAAAGAAAATGGAAAAGCTAAATTACTAAGAACAAGGAAAAATGACCAAACTGATAAACCAAATTTATTTTTAAAGTAAGCTTAAAAGATTGTTAATTTACTTATATTTTAATCAGTCTCATAAACTCTTAGAATGCTGTGCAATTTAATTTCTGACAACAGTGAACATTATTCTATATAAATTTAAAGCCATGACTCTGACTTCATTTTTCTATCTCTGCACTATGGGCTCATATTAATACTGGAGGCCCGGTGCATGAAATTTGTGCATGGAGTGGGGGTGAGGGGTGGTGGTGGTGTCCCTCAGACCAACCTTCACCCTTTCCAATCTGGGACCTCTTGAGGGATGTCCGACTGCCCGTTTAGGCCCAATCCCACCAGCAGTCAGACATCCCTCTCACAATCCAAGACTACTGGCTCCCAACCTCTCGCCTGCCAATTGCCCCTAACCACTCCCCTGCCAGCCTGATCAACACCTAACTGCTCCTGTGTGGGCCTGATTGCCCCTAATTGCCCTCTCCCTGCCAGGATGGTCCCCCCCAACTGTCCTCCCCTGCAGGCCTGGGTCCCCCACAATTGCCCTCCCCTGTAGGCCTGGGTCCCCACCAACTGGCTGGCTTGGCTTAGCAGTGGGCCTTGAACCTATGAACCAGGAGGTCGTGGTTTGATTCTTGGGTAGGGTATAGGCCGGGGTTGTGGGCCCAATCCCCAGCTGGGGGCATGCAGGAGGGAGGCAGCCATTCAATGATTTTCTTGCATCATTGATGTTTCTATCTCTCTCTCCCTCTCCCTTCCTCTCTGAAACCAATAAAAATATGTTTTTTAAAAAGTCACCCTTGCTGTCACCAGTTTGGCTCAGTGGATAGAGCGTCGGCCTGCGGACTCAAGGGTCCCAGGTTCGATTCCAGTCAAGGGCATGTACTGTGGTTGTGGGCACATCCCCAATAGGGAGTGTGCAGGAGGCAGCTGATCAATGTTTCTCTTTCATCAGTGTTTCTAACTCTCTATCCCTCTTCTTTCCTCTCTGTAAAAAATCAATAAAATGTATTTTTTTTTAAAAGTCACCCTCTTACACTCCTCCAGCTCCTTACCTTTTCTATTTTACATAGCATTTCATCAACTTCTAACTTTCTATAGAATTTACTTCCTTAGCAGGTTTATTATTTCTTTTTCCTCTGCCGTTACAGAAGGCAAGTTTCACAGGGCTGGCATCTTTGAGTGGTTAGTTGGTGAGTGTATCCCAAGTACCTGAAAGAGTGACTAGCACATAGCTAGTGCTCAGAAAATGTTTAATTTTGGAATAATGAAAGAGCAACACTTCCTGGTGGGAACATTGAAGTGAATTCTGCCCTTAGGAAAGGGGATCACCTTTGTACTTTCTTGGACCCGTGTAGTTTGTAAACCACTCAGCAGGACACCAGCTGCCTCATCTTAATTGGAGCAAGGACAAAGATAGGTTAGAATTTTAACCATGACCTTCCTTAGGATGAAAACCAAGCAATTTTTTGGCCTAATAGATTTATAAATGACACACTACAGCTGAGAGGCTTGGAAAGGAAGACAAAATTTGTCCCAGAAAAGAAAATAATCATGAGTACGATATACTTGATCATGATATATTTCTATGATGCTTTCACTTACTGCATATCATCTTAGTATTAATAGTCATTTGCTATAGGAAGGGATTAAGATCCCCACCATAGAAAGAAATGTTTATCGATATATATGTGTAGTTTAAAAAAATTTAAAATTTACATAATATGAACGTAGCCATTTAAAGTACACAATTCAGTGGTATTTAATATATTCACAAATGTTGTGCAACTGTGGCTTCTGTCTAGCTCTAAAATGTTTTGATCATCTCATAAGGAAACCCCATACTCATGATATGGTCAATCTCCATTACTCTCCCAACAGTTCCTGGCAACCACTAATCTGCTTTCTGTCTCTGTAGGTTTGCTTATGCTCAATATTTCATGTAAATGAAATCCTAAAATATGTGAACTTTTGTGTCTGGCTTCTTTTACTTAGCATAATGTTTTTCAAGGTTCATTAGGTTGTAGCATGTTTAGTGTTTCATTCCTAGAAACAATTGACTACTATTCCACTGTATGATATGCCACACTTGGTTTATCCAGTCGTTTCCTGAACATGTGGGTTGTTTCCACCTCCCGGCTCTCATGAATAGTGCTGCTATGAACACTCGTGTACAAGTTTGTGTTTGAACACCTGGTTTCAATTCTTTTGTGTATATACTTGAGAGTGGAATGTACATTTATTTTTACCCATTTATTTTTCATTTCTGGAATATATGCCCTGTAAAACACGAATTTTTATTGAGGTAGTAATATTAAAAAGGCTAGCTAAGCTGGATATGAGATAATATTAAGAAAATTAGAGTGTTGAGATGAGAAAGCAAAACTTTCAAACAAAAATATGTAAACCAGAGGTTTCATATGGGTGCTACAATTAAATTGAGAATTTGACTCCTAGGCACCTGGCGGATGTCAAAGGTTTTGTTTTTTTTTCTTCTAAGTTAGAAATGAAACCCAGAAGTAAAATGTTTACACAAACCACAAAACCTAAAAGACAGGTTTGACTACATAAAAATGAAGAAATCCTGTACAACAAAAGAGTTAAAGTTGACTAGGAAACGGAAAAGAACTATCTGCAACATCAGTAACAAAAGGTTAATGTCTTGAATATGTAAACAATGCTGAGAAATCATTAAAAAAATACAACCAGTTATATTAAAGGGTAAGAGCTATTTCATCAAAGGAGAAATATTTGTGGGGGGAGGGGAGAATTCAGTAGATTGAAAAAAATTTAAAAGACAGGTAATGTTCAGTAGTGGTGAGGATGTGGAGAAAAGGAAGTGTAAAACAATGTTGATGGCGAGTATATATCGGTAAACCTTTCTGGCAGGGCAAACTGGTAGTAGGACACATCGATTGATGTGGAGTAATGAACAGAACAGAGAACTCAGAAATAGACCCTCACTGATCTTTGACAATGGGGCAAAGGCAGTTCAATAGAGAAAGGACCATCTTTTCAACAAATGGTGCTGAACAATTAAAATAGTACATGTAAAAAAAAAAATGAACCAGACAGCAGACCTTACACATTGTAGTAAACCCCAAAACACTAGGGATAAAAAGAAAGTCCTTAGGGCTACCAGTGATAAAAGACAGATTACCTACAAAGGAAAGAAAACCAGAATGATGTCATACTTTCCATCAGTAACACTTGATGCATGAAACAAGCATGCAGTATATTCAGAGTCAACTGGAGAGTTCTGAGAACAGAAAGAAACGGACACCAATGTGACTTCCGTAGGCACCATTTGGCTACATTACATCCTGCAGCCTCTAAGGTGAGGCCTAAACCTAGACAGAGAACGAGAGCTCAGCCTACGCGTGAGGATGGAAGTACCATAAATCTGCAGGAAAGAGAAGTGAAAGCAGGGCATGTTAAAGAGGAAACAATCAGTCTGGTTAAGCTAATAAAGTAACGTGAGCCTGGATAGCTATACTTCTCATCAGCAATGTGTTTGTTCTCTTTATTTTGTTAGAGCAGTTTTCAAATATGCTCACTTAACCCCCATGCGGTACTGTACTTTCTATAGAGCTTCTGACAGCTGCCAGGGCTTACATTCAAGAAAGCCTTCTGGCCAGTGATTGCCCAGAGCATGACAGCTCCTGCAGTAAGACATCATTTCAATAGAAAGGTTTTTGCTCAAAAACAAAGTAGTTTACTAGTAGCCTTGTCAGTTAATCAAAAGGTATAATGCAATTGCGTCATGTGGAAAGCTTCTGATGCGTGATCTCATCTACTTACCAAGTGGGGTCTTGCAATTAAAATCGCCCCCTACGCCACCAGATGGAATTTTATGCAAGCACACCGAGAGGCGGGCTAGGGTAGTCAGGGGAGTTGCAAAGCACAGCTGTCAGCTCTGCCTGACATAGGATCAGAAGAACCAAGTTTGCAAGAGAGTGCTTGCCCAAAGCAGACCTCTCAGTTTAGCCAGATATGTAAATGGAGCTGGAAGAATGATTTGCACCAGGCACGACTCCGGCTGGAAGCCCGGCTGTTGTAAAGCCCCGTCCT
>PVJC01031815.1:0-20334 GCA_004026665.1 Murina feae | reverse complement strand
ATTAGATGGTGCATTTGATTAAATTTTAAAAAATAATTATTTATAACGACACACAATTGGGTATATGCTGTGATATAGTTTGGCACATGTGGTCCTATGTATATGCTATTGCAAATAATTATTTTGTAGTGTCAATGCATGAAGAGAACAGTAAAATCCCTCACAAAAAAGTGAGACAAATAACCACATAGCTCTTGTCTCTACCATTACTCCCCTTTATTATTGCTGAGGGACTTGTAAGTGAACTTGGAGCTTTTATTTCATTTATTTAAAAATATTTTTATTGATATTTAGAGAGGGAAGAATCCGAAAGGAGGGAGGGAGGGGGAGAGAGACATCCAAGTGAGAGAGATTGAAATATCGGACTGCATCCTGACAACTCTGTACCAGAGACTAAGCCCACAACCCAGGCATGTGCCCTGACCGGGAATCAAACCAGCAATCTTTCTGTGCACAAAACAATACCCAACCAACTGAGCTACACCAGTCAGGGTAAACTTTGAGCTTTTAGAGCAGTTCTTAAATTTATTGTGCAGAAGCACCACTTGAAACAAACAAAAAGAGTAAGTATTATGGATACCATTCCCACATATTCATGTTCATTATGTCTGAGAGCACTTTTTTGAGAATTTAAGTTCAGATAGGAAGTTGTACAGAAACCAATAGGCTGCTGTTCCAGTACCCATTCTCTGACTGCCAATAGTATCCTGATTTTGGATGGGTGTCAAAGTCTCCCTTACCCAGGCTACGTACTAGGAGAACCTGGCCTGCCTTTTCAGTCCAGAGGTTGGCCCTGGTTGGCTTGAACCCTGGCATAGTCACTGGTCCAGGGATGGCTTTGTAACTCTAAGTGAGCCCTGCCCAATGTGAATAAGGAAGAGTAAGTTCCCTAAGGCTAAGGGCAGCACTGTGAGCGAAACCCTGATGACTTCAGTGAGTTTCTGGATCAACCAGTCCTTTTGACATGAATTTTCCCAAAAAAATAGTCTTTCTTTAATGCCAATATGGTCAGCTATACTGAATATATGAGAGTTGTATATGTGAGAGAGGGAGGAAGGAGTCAGAAGGAGAGTATAATTTTAGAGAATAGGGGAAAGTCTATTCAGTATGCGGGGCACAGAGCCACAAGAAGGCAGCAATGGTTGGTGAGAGCCACTGACTGATCAAAGAGGGATAAAGAAAGGGAAGACTGCAAAGAAATAAATTGTTGTTGCCCCACTAATTTGCTTCCAAATCCTCAAACCTAGCAACATTTATAGGTTAAACAGGGTTTTAGAGGCTAGTCTAGAAATGCAACCATCAATCCTATATAATAAAGAGGTAATATGCAAATTGACCATCATGCCCACACACAAGATGGCCACCCCCATGTGGTCAAAGATGACTGCCACAAGAAGATTGGCAGGGGAGGGCAGTTGTGGGTGACCAGACCGGCAGGGGAGGGCAGTTGGAGGGGACTAGGCCTGCAGGGGAAGGGAGTTAGGGGTGACCAGACTGGCAGAGGGGCAGTTAAGGGGTGACCAGGCTGGCAGGGGATGGCAGTTGGGGGGGACCAGGCCTGCAGGGGAGGGCAGTTGGGGGGACCAGGCATGCAGGGGAGGGGAGTTACAGGTAATCTGGCTGGCAGAGGAGGGCAGTTGGGGGCAATCAGGCCAGCAGGGAAGCAGTCAGGTCTTGATCAGGCTGGCAGGCAGAGCAGTTAGCTGCAATCAGGCAGGCAGGCATTCGAGCGGTTAGGAGCCAGCAGTCCCAGATTGGAGAGGGTGCAGGCTGGGCTGAGGGACCCCCCGCAGCCCAGTGCATGAATTTTGTGCACCTGGCCTCTAGTTTATAATATCCCCCCTTCTTAAAAATATCAACAGTTCCTATTGCTATAGAATAAAGACCTACCTAGACCTGGCCCTCTCCTCTTCTACATACTCCATTTTTGAGTCACACTTGAGAGTTCATGGTTCCTCCTAAGCTCCAGTTCCCCAAGACTCATTTAAATGACACCCCTTTTGGAAAATATTCTAAAGTCCATCTAGAATAAAGCATTCCTTTTTATAAGGTAGATTTTAATCTTTATTACCTTTTATTTGTTTGGCTAAATAAAATGGCATGTTTATAAAATTTCTGCTTGCTTCTTAAATTTAATTCTAAACAAGTTTTTTGAAATCAGAACAGTAAATTACAGCCCCCCCCATAATTCTTCATATGTAGTATTAAATACATGTGTTGATTATCAAATAAATTTTAAGTAAAGTATCAAATTCTATGAATGATATTGAATTCTTAAAAAAAGATTTTCAAGAGACTTAGATGAGCATACATAAAATGAAGTTTCTAAGGAAACTAGTATTTTAAATTTTACAGTGCTTATTATCTAAAGTGAAAGTGATGATAGGGTTTAGCTTTTAAATTAAATTAGAATTAGCATTGCTCTTTATGTAGTGATATGTTTATTAAAATTCATTTACTACTCAAATGTGGGGTCCCTATTTCCTTTAAATAGATAATACAATTACATTTTCTTTAATATTAATTTTGCTTCCTCCTTGGAAGGAAACCTGCTTATCTGTAAATTATATTTAAATCTAATTATCATGTCAATTTGCAGATGGCTTACTGAAGAAAAACAATCATGTGCCAAATTTAATATGACACTTTCGGGCCTTTTGTAATTTCAGTTAAGAAAATCCACTTCCATACTTAACAAAATTTTAGAGAAAAAAATGTATTTTTTATTGGAAAATATTTTATTATTAACTAGGGGCCCGGTGCACAAAAATTTGTGCACTCGGGAGGTCCCTCAGCCCGGCCTGTGCCCTCTCACAGTCTGAGACCCCTCTGGGGATGTCCACCTGCTGATGTGACTGGCCAGCCTGGGTGAGGAGCTGATGGCTGTTTGCAGAATGGCCAAGCCCCCCAGTGGGGTCCTTCACCCCATTGGGGTGTGGCCAGCCTGGGTGAGGAGCTGAGGGGCATTTTCAGGCTGCCCACAGTTCATTCAGGTTTTGGGTCCCTACTGGGGTACCTGGCCAGCCTGGGTGAGGGGCTGATGGCTGTTTGCAGGATGGCCAAGCTCCCCAGTGGCGTCCCTCACCCCATGGGGGTGTGGCCAGCCTGGGTGACAGGCTGATTGGCGCTTTCAGGCTTTAGGGCTGCCCACAGCTCCCATTGACTCAATGTCCCATCAAGGCTGGCTGGAAGCAGGTTTCTGGGATTTATCTTCTATAATTGTTGCACTGTTCCTTTAAGCTGAGGCCTAGTAACCAACCTCCTCTCTGCTTCACCTCTCTGCTTCTATAATGAGACAATGTTACCCTTAGTAGTCAGGCCAGGCCTTACTGTT
Source organism: Murina feae (assembly GCA_004026665.1). Taxonomy (NCBI): domain Eukaryota; kingdom Metazoa; phylum Chordata; class Mammalia; order Chiroptera; family Vespertilionidae; genus Murina; species Murina feae. The sequence goes on along the minus strand of PVJC01031815.1, from coordinate 17,000 downwards.
TCCTTCAGTTGCGGACACTGCTATGATTGATATTTTGTTGCAAATATGTTTTGCCTGGAGCCAGGATAAGCCGAGCGGGCGGCAAAAAGTTTCAGTTTCACTCCTGCTGCAATGGAAGCTGCCGTTTACTCAGGTCCATGAGTGGCGGCCTCCATGTTGGCTGGGCTAATTTGCATACAGTCACTCTGACTGGCTGGTGGGCATGGCTTACCCATCCCAAAGAGACGGTTAATTTTAATATTATACTTTTATTACACTTTTATTAGTTTATATAGTTATAACGGAAGACTGAAATAAAAATGAATGATTGGTTTTCTAGTGGGGAAAAAACCCCAAGATGAGATACTAAAATCAAAACAACACAGTTTAAAAGCCCTCAAAACAAGAAGGTTGACAGCAAAAAATGGAAAATCAGATGAAATAAACACAGAAATTAAATTAGCCTTTTAAGTTGCATAACAAGTTCTTTATCTTTGAATTTTTTTGGCTAGGAAGTTGATAATTCCCCTAGGCTTCCACAATAACTGTATGTATTATGACATTGCTATTATTGTAAAAGCCTCCATAATAGTCTCTCTGCTTCTGTGACTTGTCCCACTCTAGCCAAAATGACCTTGTGTCTGATCATGTGACAACTCTGGTCTAAATCCTCTATTGGTTTCTCATTTTACATGGAGTAGAAGTCATAGTATGGCCTATAATGCCCTACATGACATCCACACCACTCATAAAACCCTCCACCCCCTGACTTTATCTACCATTCTTCCCCTTGCTCACACTGCCCTAGCTGTACTGGTCTCCTTGTTTTTCATTAAATTTAACAATCAGACTCCTGCCCCGGGCCTTTGTACCTATTGTTTCCTCTTCTTGGAACACTCTTCTCCCAATATTTACTTCCTTTGGGTCTCTATTCAAATGTCATTTGACTCCCTGTATAAAATAACACTAGCTGCCTGTCTCCCCCAGTACTCCCTATACCTTTTACCCAGTTTTATATTTTCTCCACTGCAATTACCACTATCCAACATATGATATACTAATGTGTTTTGTTGCTTTTAGTATCTCTTTTTCTACTAGAATGTAAGTTCCATGGAGGCAAGGACTTTTTATTCAGTGTTGTATCCTGGGTGCCTGGTACAAAGTTCAATAAATACTTGTCAAATGAATGAACATTCTATTTAAGTGTAGCTCACATCAAAAAGATTTTGAATCCTGAGACACTGTGGAATTACTAAGGTTTGGAACATTGTAAGTACTGAACACACAAAAAAATTTTTTTTCAATTACACATGCCATACAATATTATATTAGTTTCAGGTGTACTAATTTAGAAATTCATATAACTTGTGAAGTGATCATCCCAATAAGTCTAATACCTGACACCATACATAGTCACTACAATATTATTGACTATATTCCCTATGGTGTACTTTTCATCCTGAACCTATTTGTATAGCTGTCAATTTGTACTTCCTAATCTTACCTTTTTTTTTAAACCTCCAACCCATTATCTGGTGACAATCTATTTATTCTCTGTATCTATCAGTTGAACAAATGTTTTTTTAAAAAAAATATATTTTATTGATTTTCCACAGAGAGGAAGGGAGAGGGATAGAAAGTTAGAAACATCGATGAGAGAGAAACATCGATCAGCTGCCTCCTGCACACCTCCCACTGGGGATGTGCCTGCAACCAAGGTACACGCCCTTGGCCAGAATCGAACCTGGGACCCTTCAGTCCGCAGGCCGACGCTCTATCCACTGAGCCAAACCGGTTAGGGCTGAACAAATGTTTTTTAATTAGGAAGATACAGTCAAATCTTACATTGGAAAATTCATAAACATGAGAAAGGTAAAAGTAAATATCCACAGAATTATATTTTGGCACATACCTGTTTGAATTCAGAATCCTTTCCCACCATAACTTGAAGACTATAAATAATTGGGTCACCTTTCATTGGCTGTAAACATTCCCATGTAATTTCACAAATGTGATCATTTACTTTATCTATTTTGGGGGCTGTAGAGAGCAAAAAATATAAATAAAAATCTGCTCTACTTAATTTTTACTTGGAACATTACACAGACGCTTCAAGTTTAAAACTGTAAAACTTAATTATTAACTTGAAATAAACATCAGTGGATTTTTGAAATTTGCAGAGAAATGGTCAATAATTCACTCTTACTATCTTCAGGTCATACAATCAACAGATGCTACAATGGCTAGACTGACTAAAAGATCTGTCAAGGTAAGTACTATTGTATTGCATAAAAAAGCCAATAGAGGGGTATATGGCAGTTAAAAAAACAACAGCTATGGTACTTTTAAGAGCACAACTAGAACATGAAATTTATAATTTAAAAAGATGCGCTGAAAACTACCCCTAGTTCTTCAACCACATATGACTGTTTCACTCAATAGTGGGGTACAAAGGGGTCAAAATCAGCAATTTTGTTAAGGCTAAGAGACACTAAACTGGAGAGAACAGAAAAAATGACTCAGTGGAACTCTGTCAATATTATTAGAAACACTATTCAAGAACAGTTAATTATGGATTTGCCTACAAATGGTATATGCAAGTACATGATTGAGGACACTGTATTAGAAGTCTGTGATTTATCCTCAGAGTGTGAGGAAATTCAGTGTTTTTGGCTATATGCACAAAGTACAATCTTGCTGCAGTCGCTTTAAAATAAGAACCCCTCTGAAATTGAGTTTAAAGATATATGTATGGACAAATGTGTGTGTGTGTGTAAATTCGATTTAAAGATTCAAATCAACTAAGAATTTATGTTTTGCTTAACAAACAACCTGGCTCTCTCCCTAAAATAGAAATGAATGAAATAACAATGACTCAAAGCAACCAGAATTTGTGATTATTCTCCCTTTAAGTAGTAAGAGCAGAAACAGCTAATGGCCTTATTAGAAAGCCAGCCTATCTATTCAATTTAGTATTTAAAAAAAATGTTTTCATTGATTTTTTTAGAGACAGAGGTAGGGAGAGGGAGAGATAGACACAGAAAGAGAGACAGACACACACACACACACAGAAAACCATTGATATGAGAAAGAAACATCCATCGGTTGCCTTGTGCATTCAACCCAACTGGGGACCTAACCTGCAACCTGAGCACATGCCCTGACCAGGAATTGAACAAGTGACCTTTCAGTACATGGGATGATGCACAGTTAACTGACCCACACAGGCCAGGGCTCAATTTAGTATTTTTATGTTAGATTAATTTAAATGTTGGACATACACTGACTGGATGATAAATTTAGTAACAGTACATAAAGCACTTGATGAAAATGCACTTAAAAATCATTGTTATTAAAGAAAATGACTTGAAGATGTATAACTTACCTTTCAAGGCAGCTGGAACAGATTTTGTAGTAGTGAAAATATATTCTTGGGAGAGAGGACCTTCCCCTGCTTCATTACAAGCTTGAATACAGAATTTGTAGGATGTCGACTCATTAAGTCTTTGTACTTTGTATGTATGACATGGACCTCTATATAAGGATACAAACCTAAAATGGAAAGGATTCATTAAAAATAATCCTTGACTACCTTATGTTTATAAAGTACTAATTGGGACATAATTTAGGAATAATTTACTCCTAGAATTCAATGCCAGGACTGGTTTATCATTCCAGATAAATAATGTGCTTTTTCATCAGATAGTGACAGTTACAGAACAGGTAAGTTTTTCAATTTGGCATAGTTTTCTGAAAAATTATTGCTAAATTTCATATCCAACCATGGTTACTGTTACTTTTCAGGATTCTGAGTACATTTTTAAAGGTACCCAGAACAGCACAATTTTCATTATAAATTATTTCTAATTAGAGTCATAGGCATACAACTTATCACATAAAAAAAGGTAACTCAATTCCCAGGCATAATTTTTGTTGATTTGGTGATGTTTTCTAGAGATTTATATAGCAGTATAAGAGAATATATAATTTCCCATGAATTATTCTTTGAAACTGTTTGATGGTAAGTTTAACATCATATGTTACCTATAAGTTGAATGTTCCCCAATATTTTTGACTGTTGTTTAGCTTTTTGGAAGTTGGAGAATGAATAATGAATGCTCATACAGTTCTCTCTTTCTCTCTATATATATTGTTAATCCTCACTCAAGGATATTTTTTCCACTGATTTTTACAGAGAGTAAGAAGGGAGGGAAAGAGAGAGAAAGAGAGAAACATCAATGTGAGATGCACACAGATTGGTTGCCTCCCCACATGCCTTGACTGGCGCTGGAGATTAAAACCTGCAACTCAGGTATGTGCCCTTGATCGGAATCAAACTGTGACCATTTGGTGCATGAGCTAACACTCTAAAGCCAATCAATAACTCACTGTAAAAATTGCCTCTTGCTGGAAATAAGCATTCAAGCCCCAGCAAAGATTAAGTTTCTCTTACAAGCATGAAGAGAGTAAAAGGGTTAGAGCAGTGATTTTCAAATAGTATCCCGTAAGAATTTTTAAAATGTGCAATACCTGACTATTTAGTCAGGGTCACTCACTCTTTTCCGTTAAGTTGTCAAATAAAAAAACAATAGCTAACACAATAGGCATCCAGTATGAATGAATCAAAATTATACTTTTTTTTTTGTCAGACTGTCAAAAAAGATAACATTTTTTTATGTGCCACAGAATTTTAGGAATTAGTTTATATGTGCCATGAGATGAAAAAGGTGAAAATCACTGGGTTAGAGAAGTGAGCCATAGAATAGACTACTTAAGTTTTTCTCTCTTGGCATCCCACTCCCAAGTTAATAACAGAAAAATCGTCCTTGTTTCCTCTAATGCTTCAAAAACAGCACACTTCAAAATTCTTATGTAAATTCTTTGAAAATTTATTTTATTTACTTCTATTGTTTATAAAAATATATTTAAGACCCAAGAAGCTACATCAAGATTTAAAACACCGACCTTCCATTCTTATCCTCCATCTGAAGGTGGTACTGAATAGAATCTGTTGACAGTATCTTTGGGGTTCCTTCTCCCCATTTCAGCTTAAGGTTCTGGTGGCTGAAGGCAACACATTCCAGGCGAGGTGGATCAGGAGGGAGGGGCTTAGTTTTTAACTTTATCATGTGGCTGAAAGGACCAGCTCCAAGGCTATTCAAGGCTTGAATTCGTATTCTAAGTGCCATATAAAAAAGAAAAATAAGTTTAGTTTATGATTATTTTATTTAAAGTATCTCTCTGGTCTAGGCAAAAAGTAACATAGTTTTTATAGTATACCTGTATGTTGTATCTGGCTGCAAATTGTCTAGAATATAGCTTGTAACCTTTCCTACTGTCAAGGGCTGTTTATCTCCAAAGTCTATGCTGTAGGCAAGAATTTCTGAACCATGGTCACAAGGCTTTTCCCAGTTTATTGCAAGGCATGTAGAAGGTGAATAATCAGGATTTTCTATATCTTCATCACTTATTTCTTGAACACAAGTCACAACAGCAGGAACTGATGGTGGAGTCACACAGGCTACTACTTCACTGAAAGGACCTGCCCCCACAATACTCAGAGCCTACAAATGAACAGAGCCCATAGTTAACAAAGACTTGGCCATGCAAATACTCACAAAACCATAAAGAGAGTAAGTGACAAGGCCCTTATTGCCTTTACCTGGACTCTGCAATAATAGGTAGTTGCTGGTGAAAGTCCTTTTAATTCATAGCTGAGACTGGGCCCACAGTAACATATCTGCATACTTCCTTCAACTCCTCCCCACTCCAATCGATATTCAGTGACATCAGTTCCATTACTCAAAGGGACCTTTAAATTAAGAAAAGGATAAAGGTCTTAAATTTCAACATTGATTAAACAGCTTTTGGGCAAAAATGTTCTTTACTCAAACATATAAAAAACTGGATTGCTTTTGAATTTCTTTAAAATGTTTAAGCAGAATTAAGACTACTCACTATTACATTTTTATTTATTAAGGCCACTTGAATTTAAGATTAGTAAAAAAAAAATAACTTTGTTTTCAATTAGAAATATGATTGAATCACTTTTTATAAAGAGTACTTTAAGATAAATATACTTATAAATAACTCTATTAAGTAATATAAAATGGTAGATCATACAAGGTTATTTTCTTTGTTAAATTTCAAAGGAAACTGAAAATGTAATTGTCATTATTATACACTAGAGGCCCAGTGCACGAAATTCTTGCACTGGGAGTTGAGGGGGGTCCCTCAGCCCAGCCTGCCCCTTTCACAGTCTGGGAACCCTTGGGGTATGTCCAACTGATGACCTAAGTTGTCAGTTGGCTATCCTTAGCGCTGCCGCAGAGAAGGGAGAAACTCCTGCCACTGCAGCTGCGTTTGCCAGCTGTGAGCCTTCTGGCTAAGCAGCGCTTACCCGGTGGGAGTGCACTGACCACCAGGGGGCAGCTCCTGCATTGAGCACCTGCCCCTTGGTGGTCAGCGAGCATAATAGGGACTGGTTGTTCAGCTGTTCAGCCGATTTGCATATTATCCTTTTATTATATAGGATAATAAATACATTGGATGAAGATAATGAGAAATAGTATTATACTAATTCCCACGAATGTTTGTTCTGAACATTAAGCTAGTCAGTGGCTAAATATCTCATTACTGAGACAATACCTTAGATAAAACACAAAGCATATCATGAATAAGAATCTACATATCTGCAATGCAAATATACCTTACTTAAATGCTTCTAAGAGAAAAAACCCTCACTTTTTACCATGTGAATGAGGAGACTTACTCTTTGTATAACTTATATGAGGACATAAACAGTATACTATTTTATATAAACTATTCTAATTGACTAAGAAGGTAAATACAAGCCAGTGGACATGACAATACCTCCCAATTCACTTGTGCGCAAGTTGCAGATCTGCATGTCACTTGAGGGGGCTTGCATTGATCTGGTGGTCCAGGGGCTGTAGTAATATCACATTTTTCTGAAAATGGTCCAAACTAGAAAAACAAATGTAACCACCGTTTCCATTTTTCACCTATTGAGTGCATAGCTCTCTATAAAAACTCACAAATAAGTGCATAATCCCTCGCCTTTAAGACTAAACTGGTCATAATATAAGTCTAAAAGCATTCACAGAAAGTAAGAAGATTTAATGATCAAAGAAGTGAATATGTGGGGTATTTTTAAGTTTCATTTACTATATTTTCTTCTCCTGTCCCTTATTCCTTCAAGAACTGTTTTTTTTTGTAAGAGGGGCATAGCATTAGGGAATTAGGTAGGTGGGATCAGTCAGAAAAAATTGTGAGAAGTGAAGAAACAGATATTAAAAGCATAAGAGATGGTAGGCATAAATGGATCTAACAGGTATATTCTTTGAAAAACACAGAAAGCAAGTATTTACCTAAGATGATTTAGATAAATTATTACAAACCTAAAAATACCGATTAAGGATACTAGTATTAAAGGTGTGATCCCAAAGTACTGCAGCCTTGTGGGGCTTTCAAGATGATGACTTATGTACCAACTGCCAACAAAGTATATAAAGTTGATGTAAGAAATTTAAAAATAAGGTTATAGATATTTGGAGAACATAAAATATAGCACAGTTCACTAAAACCTTAAATAATAGGAGGGAAGAAGCTCAGTTTAATTTTGTGAAATTTTAATTATAGAATAGTTCAAAGAAACAGTGTTACTCAGTTGAGGGAAGAAATTATTGCTTTGACCTTAGAGAAAAACTGCTTTAATGCAGAGATTGGCACAATTAAGTGGAGTCTGACAAACCTAAGTCTAAGGCTTATCTTTACCACTTCTTAGTTTGTGTAACTGTGGGCAAGATCTGAGCCCCAGCTGCCTTAGTTTTAAAATGAGATATCACCTATATTTTGTTCAGTTATGGAGTTGTACAGATATTTAGATAATATTTAAAAAATCCACACAAAACCAGAAGTGCTTAAAGTTTTTTTCCTTAGGCAAAAAAAGAATCACAACTAGTTGTTAATGGAAAGTAAATGCTGCATATAACCAGCCCAAAAAACAAGATCATCTTATGATCTTGTTACTTATAAATTTACTAGTAAGTAAACACTATTAGTACTACTTGAAAGGCAAATTTTAGCTGAGTTCAAGTCTAAAATGTCACAAATTATAAGTGGGATTTGAAAATACTGAGGTTCTATAACAATTATATGATTTTGCCATCTCTTATTTATCAGTATAGATTTACAGCTATGAATTGTGAAATATAGAGTCACAAATAAGAGGTGCAATTATATATGTTACATGAAAAACACTGCTATTATAATTCAGTCATCACAGTCTTCCTACCCCCATTTTGTTAGCTGCGTGCAGTCTGAAGCTGTAAATCTTTCCAGGGAGTAGGTTGCTCACTGTACATTCTATTTCAGAACCTTGGTAAACTTCTTTGGGTTCATCTTTTTCTACAGAAGACATTTCAACACTGTAGCAGGAAATGGGAGATCCGCCATCAACCAGAGGGGGTCCTAAAGATGCAAAGATTTATGCAGCTTAGTAAGAGGAATATATTTAGTATTAACTTAATTATAATTTGTTACCAAAATGGAAATTACCCCATCGTAATTGTATTTCTTTTGCTTTGGGTCTACCCTGTAATCTGGGAGGGAGGCATGGGCCAGGAGGCACAGCTGGAGTCTGCACAAGTAAAGTTTCAGATACCTGCCAAAACAAAAGCAAAAACAAAACAAAAATGCCCCAAACTAAATAGTGAGATTGCTTTTGTTAAAGAAAAATAACAAACACAAAAATTGTACCAAATTTGAAATTATACTTGACTGTTAACTGAAAATAAAGTTCTGAGTAAAATCAAACATTTTAAAATCAAGAGCAAGTCATTAAAACTAAAAATTTATATACACAAATGAAGACACTGAATACTACATACAAAATAAGTTACCAAAATGAAAAGTTCTTCCTTTTCTTTTTTTCATAAATAAAAAACAAAACAAAATAGAGAAAAAGAAAACACGAAAAAAACAAAACATAAATAAAAACCAAAAAACCCTTACATCCAACACAACCTAATGGACATTATTTTGATCCTGTCCATATGGGTCCACAAGTCTCTTCTAAGGAAGGATGTTTTAACATTCTGTGAATGCAATTTACCATGTTTTCAGGAGATTTAGACTATTTTGGCCACTTTACTGCATACTATATTTTTTACCTGTTTAATTTACTTATTAATTTAAAAAAGTGATTTTCTTCTTCCTTTCCACCTAAAAATAATTTAAAAAATTAGTTAAGTTTTTCCAAGTATCTGTCATCTTTCCAGGTGTTTAGTATTACTTTTAGCTTCTATGCCATTTTTAAAAGAAGTCTTTTATTTTAAAAGACATTTTCTTAAAAACATTGACAGAAACCCAGTGCCATATATGCCTTATCTGCACTGTGTTAAGGTTTACACTTAACTTTCTTTCCAAAGATAAATAAAATATTTGGTCACCACCTTATTCAGAAATGTATCTTATATAAGAATGCCTATAATGTTATATTAGAAAAATAGCTTTTTATTGGGGGGGGGGTGAGTAAGGGGTTTGTTTTTTTTAAAAAAAAAATCCAGAAGATGTTCTTATTAGAGAAAATGAAGCAACTGGATCCCAAGCCTGTTGGGCAGGACTTGCATGCAGTTTCAGAATACTTGCATTTTCAACAATTCATTTTTAAAAAGTACTTTTTACTACATTAAATTCCATTTGAAATATAATAACAATTATGAATGCTCTAAGAAACCACTCTTGGTTAAATTCATTAAAAAGAAAAAAATTACTCCCATTAAGAACATACTTCTGAACACTGGCCAGTGTGGCTCGGTTGGCTGGGTGTCGTCCCATGCATGGGAAGGTTTCGGGTTTGATTCCTAGTCAGGGCACATACCTCGGTTGCAGGATTGATCCCCCGTCAGGGCGCATATGGGAGGCAACCAATCAATGTATCTCTCTCACATTGATCTCCCTTTCTTTCTCTTCCTCCCTCTCTAAAATAAATTAAACAAACAGAAAACAAACAAACAAAAACCCCTGTACTTTTCCAGCACATTACATATGTCTCATCTATAGTCAATGGTACATTTTAAGTTAATTCTGGCTATTGGGTCACTAATAATAAAAATAATTACTGCTTTTTTGGAAATAAGTAAATATTATATTTACTTAATAAATATTAAACAGTAAATGACATTTTATGGTTTGTCCTGTTAATTTATGGAGCAATACGTCTTACAATTATTTTACTTCTATTTGTTATGTATGGTTATTGAGCAACATACTAAAATTTATCTTTTTAAAAAATATATTTTTATTGATTTCCAAGAGGAAGGAAGAGGGAGAGAGAGAAACATCAATGATGAGAGAGAATCATTGACTGGCTGCTTCCTGCATGCCCCCTACTGGGGATCGTTAAATGTGCAACCCCAGCATGTACCCTTGACCGAAATTGGACCTGGGACCCTTTAGTCCGCAGGCTGATGTGCTATCTATAGAGCCAAACTGGCTAGGACATAAAATTTATCTTTATAAATTTTTCTACAATGTTTTCATATATTTGTTTTTCCAAAGTTAAACACCAAGCAGAAAATAGATATTCACTGAGTACAGATATGCACTAAGTACTATTATTAGAATATTCTGGCCACTATAAAATTAACGATTTGGTGACAGAAATTACTTTTATACATGTATAAATACATTTTAATATTTGAAGTGTCATCTGGAGATCTCATTTAATTTGAGCAAACTTGAAAAAAAAACTCTATGTAAATTACCGCACTCTGTCCTCCATCACTGATGCAGTAAACTCGTAAACGATAGAAACAGCCTGGACTCAGTCGATCACAAAGATGTTCCCTAGTAGCTCCACTGTATATCATATCCCATTTGTTTCCTGTAAGGTGAAGAATTATATTCAATCAGCTACAAGGTAACGTTTAACATTTTGGTATCATGGACACGGCAGGTATCCTAGCTTCACTAAATAAGTGTTTATGTAATTTGTCAGAAACAATTTAAGCTTGTTTTGAGTTTCCTGGAAATGATCTAATTTTCTTTATGTGTGTAGCTTCCTAGACAAATTTTGCATGGCTTTGTTGAAGGGAAATATCTCTGTAACTCTGTACAGACTTTGGCTGAGATTGATAATTTGCTTTTAATTAAGCATATTAAATGTGTTTACTGGTCCAGTAATAACATTAAAACACACAAAGAAAGAACCAATACAATAGGAAGTTTAGTCTTAATTAAAAGACATCCTTATTTTTTTGCAGGTAATAGGTCATTTCAAGAAATAAAGATTGTTAAATGTGTTATTCAAGAATGAAGTTCAGTAGGCATAAAATTTCTTATTAAAATTAGTATAATGTAAGTTAACTAAATTTTAGAAGATAAACTTTCTCTGGTACATCTGGGTATAATATAACTGAATAAACTAATTTCAGAAGAGTTTAGGTATACTGGACTTGAGCAATGCAAACAAAAAAATAAGAAAATGTAAATGAAATCATATAAATATACAGCAGTCTCACATTTGTTTTTTTTATATTGTGAGTGGTGGGAGCACACTGACCACCAGGGGGCAGCTCATGCATTCAGCATCTGCCCCCTGGTGGTCAGTGTGCATCACAGCAACCCATGGTTCCCTTGTTTGGTTAATTTGCATATTATCCTTTTATTCTTACCATTAGAACCTTCTGCCATCTCCACTATATATTTACTGATGGATGCTCCTCCATTGTCTTTTGGTGGGTCTATCCAAAGAAACAATAGTAGTATTAGGCAAAGTACATGCAATTTAAAATGACAGAAAATCCTAATAAACATAATATCAAATCTAGTATTGCTTAAAAAGAAAAAAGAAATCATCTACAGTGCCTTTTTATTAATATCAGCAACTCATTAATCTATTGCTTTTGCATTAAGTATATAATAGGTGTTTAATAAATGTTGGTTTTAAATGAATAAGTGATTTTCATTTCTCATGAGAGCCAGGATAACCTACATGCATTAACTACAAGTTCAGCAATCTTCTATTTTACACAGTGCTGTCCCTGCTAACAGCTCTACAGTAGACACCAAATTCTTCATGTATCAAATCTGAACTTAGTATGTGTGAGTACATACATAGCTGTTCACAAAAAAGATCCTCAAACCATGAATTACATTTCCTATTAAACTTGCTCTAACATATTTACTTATTTAAAAAATTATCTTACTATTCAAATCATTTTAATCAAATACAGAAGTAATGATGTACAAATATGCGTAAAATCTTACCCCAAGTTATTTTAAAACTGTGTGAATGTATCTTTCCTTTAACTGAAGGCTTTATGGGTACTCCTGGTTTGTCAGGGCATGTAGTGAATTCTACTATTTCACTTGGATTACTTTTACCTTCTGAGTTATAAGCAATAACCTGTGATGAGACACAAAAACTTAAAATAATGTTTGACACAATGATATTGGCTTAATGAACAAAGTGATGAGAAACATAAAGGCTCAATAAAATGATAAAGTTTTCACACTGTGATAAACCATCAGGCTTATTTATGTCTTTGATAGGGACTAAGCATATATAAAGAGTATTCAGTTCTAGAATATTCAGAATGTAAATCTAACATTCTGACACTAAGCAAGAGTCATCACAAGAACAAGCTATAATCTAATGATACTTGATGGACTTTAAGCTTGCTTTTAATTATTCTTTCAATATTCTTCAGGGCTGTAATAAGATGTTCACAAATTCTTTGAATATACTTTCCTCAAAAAACAAAGGCTAATTCCTTTTCCCTTTGACTGTACTTAATGGCTTACTTCTAACAAACTAAATGTAGAAAATATGATAGTCTGTGTAGCATCCCTATGGGAAGCTTATGTGGTGAAGAACTGAGAGTAACTGAGAGAGGAACTTAGGGCTCCTGGCAACAACCACTTGAGTGAACTTGGAAGCAAATCCTTCAGCCCCAGTCAAGCCTTCAGATGACTGCAACCTCAGCTGACATCTTCACAGAAACCTCATAGAGATCCTGCATCAGAAACACCCAAGTAAATTGGTCCTGAACTCCTGACCTTAGAAACTATTTGTTTTTTCAAGCTAAGTTGGGCAGCAATAGATAGATATAATTCAGATCTGGGTATTATTATATGACTTTAGCAATTTAATTATATTTCTATTTTGACCTATCTCTTCTACTGAACTTAAAGCTCCTCAAGTCCAATATCAAACTTGATATGATTTTCTCTCTTCCAAATCTGCTCCATTCTCTATTTTTCCCTATTAGTAAAAAGCACTACCTTCTACCCACTTCCTTCAGTAAAAAATCTAGGAGAATCTTTTATTCTTTGCTCTCTAAACGTACATATCAAATCTAAAGTAGTTCCACACCCCCTCCCCGCAAATCTGTAATTTCACTTTCCAGTTTCACTGACCTGTGGTCAACTGCAGTCTGAAAACATTAAATGGAAAATTCCAGAAATAAATAATTCATTAGTTTTAAATTGTGACTGTTCTCAGTAACCTGATGAAATCTTGCGCTATCCTGCTGCAGCTGGCCCAGGACATGAATTATTCATTTGTCCAATGCATCCACAATGTATACATACTGCCTACCTGTTAAGTCACTTAGCTGCCCTCTTGGTTAACAGAGTGGGGAGGAGTGAAGACGAGAGGGAGAGAGACAGATAATGCACATGTGCCCCACAGCACATTTACCTAACTTTTATTACAGTATATTGTTATAATTGTTTTATTATTAGTTATTGTTTATTGTGCCTAATTTATAAAGTTAAACTCTATCACAGGAATGTATGTATAGAAAAAAAGTATACATAGGATTTGGTACTATCTGCAGTTTCAGGCATCCACTGGGGGTCTTGGAATATATCCCCCACAGATAATGGGGAGGGGGAACTACTGTATCAGTAAATACTGTCAGTTTTCTCTACTTTTCTGTTTTTATTACTACCACCACCACGTTAGCCAATGCTTCCTTTATCCTATCTTTTCAGAATGACTACACTATACCACCTAGTTTCCAGTTTCCATTCCTTCCCTCAATCTTTCTACACTTCAGCCAGTGGAACTTTATCACTTTTCAGCTTAGAACCCATCAATGACTTATCTTACTCAGAATAAAATCTAAATTCCTTATTATGGCCTATGTGATTTCACCCCCAACTACCTCCACTTTAGGACCTTTTGCATTAGCAATTCTTTGCCCTGCTTGGAATGTTTTTTCTGATCTTGGCATGCTACCTCCTCCTTTCTATTTGTATATGTTCAAATGTCATTTCTGAGAAGACTTCGTTGATTACCCAAGTAACTGCCATGTCACCCTATATTAGTTAACTTATAACTTATTTATTTGCTTGTTAATTTATATTGCCTCCACTAGAATATTAGTTATTTTGATCACTGTTGTATTGCTAGTTTTTAGAACGGTGCTTATCATAGAGTAGATGCTCAATAATTATTTTTTGTCATGAAAACTTGCTTTATTTTTTTCTTTTAAATCTTTATTTTTCAGATTATTAGTTGTTCATCTTTCCCATCCCCATAACTCCCCTCCTCCCGTTTCCCCCCCCTTAACCCCCCCACAATGTAATCATCCATAGGTGTACGATTTTTGTTTAGTCTCTTCCCGCACTCCCCACACCCCTTTCCCCCTGAGAATTGTCAGTGCACTCCCTTTCTATGCCCGATTCTATTATCTTCACCAGTTTATTCTGTTCATCAGATTTTTATTCACTTGATTTTTAGATTCACTTGTTGATAGATATGCATTTGTTGTTCATAATTTTTATCTTTACTTTTTCTTCTTTTTCCTCTTCTCAAAGGATATACCTTTCAGCATTTCCTATAATACTGGTTTAGTGGTGATGAACTCCTTTAGCTTTTTCTTGTCTGTGAAGCTCTTTATCTGACCTTCAATTCTGAATGATAGCTTTGCTGGGTAAAGTAATCTTGGTTGTAGGCTCTTGCTATTCATCACTTTGAATATTTCTTGCCACTCCCTTCTGGCCTGCAAAGTTTCTGTTGAAAAACCAGCTGACAGTTGTATGGGTGCTCCCTTGTAGGTAACTAATTGCTTTTCTCTTGCTGCTTTTAAGATTCTCTGTCTTGTGCCCTTGGCATTTTAACACATTTTTTTTGGGAAACGAGTAAAATCGGATCCACCAGGGAGACTGTCAATGGACATGAAGAAACATACACTGGAACCTCTAGTTGGAACCAGCAAAAATAAAAATGTTATATGTCGTTGTCGTGTGTGTGCCGCTCATAAACTACACAGTGAAACGCGGTATATGTGCAAGTTTTGTAATGTACCCCTGCACAAAGAAAAGTGTTTTGAACGCTACCACACAGTGAAGCACGCGATTTGGCGGGAAAATGCCCGGTTACAAAGTGTTAATTATGATGTATCTTGGTGTGGTCCTCTTTGGATTCCTTTCATTTGGGGTTCTCTGTGCTTCCTGGACTTGTAAGTCAACTTCTTTCACCAGGTAGGGGAAGTTTTCTGTCATTATTTCTTCAAATAGGTTTTCAATATATTGCTCTCTCTCTTCTTCTGGCACCCCAATAATTTGGTTATTGGTACGCTTGAAGTCGTCCCAGAGACTCCTTACACTATCTTAATATTTTTGGATTCTTTTTTCTATTTATAGTTTTAGTTGGGTGTTTTTTGCTTCATCGCATTTCATATCTTTGACTTGATTCTTGCAATCTCTTAGTGTGCTGTTGGATCTCTGTATATTATTCTTTGTTTCAGTCAGTGTACGCTTAATTTCTAGCTGGTCCTTTTTCATATCCTCAAGGGTCTCACTAAATTTATCGGCGGTTTCTAGAAAATTCTTGAAAAACCTTATAATCGTGTTTTTGAACTCTATATCAAGTCGTTTGCTTTCCTCCGTCTCTGTCGTTTGTGACCTGTTTCTTTGTCTCCACATTTTGGCTGCTTCCCTGTGTTAATGAAGTGGCTTTCTGTGCTAGGTGTCCTATAGGGCCCAGTGGCTCAGCCTCCCCAATTACCTGAGGTGGACACTCTTGGTGCACCCCTTTGTAGGCTTTGTGCACAGTCTTGTTGTAGCTAAGTCTTAATTGTTGTTGGTATCAATGGGAGGAATTGACCTTCAGGCCACTTGGCTGTGAGAATCAGCTGTGTCTATGGTGGGAGAACTTGTGTGCTGGAGACACCCTTATGGGGCAAGAGTTGCTTCAGTGGGGCTTTAGTGCTCACTGAGTCTGCCCCCTGAGTGTGCCCCTTATGGATCTGAGGAGTTGTAATCTGGATGGTCCCACTCTGACCACTGGGTACACTGGCTCTTGGATTTCTAAGAAGGTGCTAATTTAGCCCCTGCCTGAGGCTACCCAGTAGGAGCTACAGAGAGATCTGCAGACTCCTCTTCTTTGTTTGAGGTTTGGAGGTGCTCAGATGAACCCAGCTATGAAGCAATGCAAGCTGCTATGGGGCCTTGGGCCTTCTTTTGGATGTTCTGGGCCTCTCTGACCCAGCTGCAGTTTGTTAGGTAAATTTAGATTGCAAAGGGCCATGCCTTTTATATACAAACTAGGGGCCCGGTGCACAAAAATTTGTGCACTCGGGGTGGAGGGAGTCCCTCAGCCCGGCCTGTGCCCTCTCACAGTCTGGGACCCCTCAGTGGATGTCCTATGATGGCCCCAGTCTGCCAGGCGCCTTGTGTGTGTATGTGTGTGTGTGTGTGACCACTGCAGACCTGCCCCCAGCCGCATCTGAGGCTTGGAGCAGTCCTCCTGTGTGTGTCTACCTGCTGGGGGCCTGTCCCCAGTCACACCATCAAGGCTTGGAGCAGGCACCCCCTCTATGTTGATCTCTCAGACTCTTGCCCTCCCCTGCATTTTGTTCTCTTTTTTGAGCTGTGGCCAGGGCTGGGTGCTGCCTGCCTCCCAAGCTTGCCTACTGCCCATCTTCCTCCAGCCACCAGAAAGCAGGGAAAACCCCGCCTCGTGGTCAGGCCAGCCTTTTCCT
>PVJC01031814.1:0-20329 GCA_004026665.1 Murina feae | reverse complement strand
ATTATGAACAACAAATATATATCAACGAGTGAATCTAAGAATCAAGTGAATAAAAAATCTGATGAACAGAATAAACTGGTGAATAGAATAGAATCAGAGGCATAGAAAGGGAGTGGACTGACAATATTCGGGGGTTAAGGGTGTTGGGGATGCGTGAAGAGACTGGACAATAATTGTACACCTATGGATGAGGACAGTGTGGGGGCAAGGACAGAGGTTGGGGTGGGAAATGGGGGGAGGGGAGCTATGGGGGAAAAAAGAGGAACAACTGTAATAATCTGAACAATAAAGATAAATTAAAAAAAAGAAAAAGAAAAAAAAAAGAAACTTACAACATACCAAGGATGTTAATAGTTAAGGGGGTTATATAGTGAATGACATTCCTGCCCCCAAAGAACTTTTAAATTCTAGTGTTTTTCAAAGACTAAAGTGTAAGAGGAAAGACTCTAACTTGCTTACTTCTACGTTAATGCATCTAATGGGCAGGTCCAAGCTGACTAAGGGGAATGGAGAAAGGAGAAGCCAAAATCTTCTCCTCCAGGCTGTCCTCCGGCCCCCTGGCCAGGTGCAGTTTGGATGAGCATCTGCTCCCAGCCAACCTCCTCTCCCTTTGACTCAGCTTCCCTCTGTCCCAAGTCCAGCCTCAGTGATTTGTTGCTTCTCTGCATCATGCAGGGACAATCAAATTGACTAAGCTCCAAGATATTTTGTGAGAAAGCTGTCCATAAAACAAATGTTGTTTAGGTTATTTTCTGATTCATAAGGGGAGGCTAAGAAAGAAGCTGCCTATTATGTTGAGAGGCTCAAAACCCCAGCTGAGGTAAGGAAAAATTAACTGCCCCTAAGCAGAAACTGTGAAATACATTTTGTCCTTGTTAGGATTTCAATGAATTCAGCTGACTCTTGTAGAACTTGAGAGAATCTAGTTCTGATCCAACAGCACTACTTTCAGGCCCTTACAGGTTCCCCATTTCGTACAAATGCAAGACCCAGAGAAAGAAAATGCTCCATCCTAATCCTAGTCCTTGCCCGTCTTCTCTAGCTTGCCCAAGTCATAATGTTACCCTTGGGCCTCAAGGACAAATGCATTCTCTAAAACTTGCTTCTAAAATGTGGTCAACAAAAACATTAACTTTTTTCACCTTCTCACCTTGAGGTTTTATCTGTGTCCATTCTATTCCAAAACTAATAAAATGTTTTCTTCAACTGCCGGCTTAAATTTTTAATTAAATGGTTTGTAACTAATCACTCCACTGCTAATAGCAATACCTTATATTTATGAGAGCATGTTCTACCCAAAAGCTCTAATTGCTACATGATTGATACTGCTGATATCTCCATAGTTTAGAAAATCACAGGTATTCAGCGCTTAGATCACACAAGGAAAAGTTTTGTAAATCTATCTATTCCTAGATCATCCTAGGAATAGATAGGGTGTTTGTTACAGACAAACGCTTTTCACCTTAACCTGCATTTGTCTGTAAAAGTGGCTTCAAATCCTTTGGAATTTGGGAATTTTAAAGGCCTCTACTCCTGATTAAAAGAACTACTGGATTATCACACTCACTTAATAATTGGAAGAAAGGAGGACCTGGATGAGCTGATTTAAATTTCCCTTTAAAATTTTATGGCTCTAGCTGGTTTGGCTCAGCCAGTGGATAGTGTGTCAGCTGCGGACTGAAGGGTCCCAGGTTTGATGCTGGTCGAGGGCACATACCTGGGTTTCAGGCTCGATCCCCAGGGGTGGCGTGCAGGAGGCAGCCAATCAGTGATTTCTCTCATCACTGATGTTTCTAACTCTCTTCCCATCCCTTCCTCTCTGAAATAAAAAATGTTTTTAATTGTGTCTGGTTATTACAGACAAACCTTGAAATATTGTGGGTTCAGTTCCAGATCATTGCAAAAAGCAACTTGTGACCTTTTTGCTGGCGGAGAGCCCTGCCTTCAATTTGCAAAAACAACCTAACATCTGTGAAGTGCAATAGAGCTAATAAGAACAATATAACGAGTAATGCCTGTATTTAAAATATTTTCGCCCTTTATGAAAAAGGAGACCAACAGAACTGTTTCTTCAGACGTATTTTTTAAAGAAAGTCACCATTTCAACACAGAAATAAAATAAATCATGGAGGAAGACTGGTATTGGTCAAAATCCACAAAACAGGGTCTCCTCTAATCCTGTTTCTTTATCTGTGATAGAGATATCCCCCAGTTTACTGCTTACAATTGTGAGCATTCCTAGTAGGAAACAGACATTCAAATTATGTTGTCTATTTTACCCACTTTCCAAATGAAATAACTTTGCCTCATCAACACAGCCTCTAAACTAGGCACTTTAAAAAAAAAAAAACACACCTATATTTCTTCTTCTAAAACTACAAGGTGGGGTTCACTCTTTACCAGTTTTCCCCAGTGGTGATAAACAAGTGCAGACAAGACAGGTGACTTACTGAGACCAAAAAGATTGTCTTTTATGCAAGAGATGCCCTCCTGAAGACTCTGCAAAATCTGACTGAGATTTGTGTAATTTAAGACTATTCCCATGAGAGAAGGAATTGGGGGTTTCTATTCACTAGCTAAAGTGGAAATGTCTCAATAAAATAAACACAGCTTATTATTCAGTACACCCAAAGGGCTTAGGAATTATGCAAATCTTGATAAATTTGAGGAAACTTCAATAATTCAAATGATTTGCATGTGAATCTTAATACTTTATATTCAATATTTAATTCAAAATTACATAAAATAGGGGGTCACACTGTATCACTTGAGTGAGCCAGAGAACTCAGATCCTAAGTCCAAACCTTAAAAATCACAGTCCTTTGCACTGTTTCAACATCCCAAGTTTACTACCGTCAAATAGCAAAACCACAGATTTAGTAATGAGTCTGATACCCCTTATTCAAGGGAATACAATTGGGGGAAATACAGTGCTCTTCCTGAGTGGAGGGATTCTAGGATTTCTGGAGTCTCTCATACCTGGAAATATTGGAACAAATAAACTCAAAGAGCTAAGAACGAAAAATAAGTGGAGCTCCATCCAAGAGAAGCTTACCGGAGATCCCGGAGGCTGGCCCGAGAGGCAGCGAACCAAGAAGCTCCAAGGGCACCTTCACCTGCATTCAGGAGCCGTCCCAGAATCCTCAGCAGCTGTCTCTGGGTCCCATATCAGTGCCAACAGTCAAATGACAAAACTAAACAATTCAGTGATGAGTTTGATGTCCATTATTCGAGGGAAAACAACCCATGGACTGGGGACGTGCAGGCCCACACAAGCAGTGAAGCACTCTTCCCGAAGGATGTTCGGCAAGAGCGAGTCTAATTGAGAAGTGGTAACATGGAAGCAGGGGTGATTGGCTGGGGGTCAGGGATTTCCTTTTAAGGTTAGCGGGTCCTGGTCTCCAGGGAAAGGTAAACTAGCTAAAGCTGAGCTGGAGGATTGTGATTGGTTACATTTCCTTGACAGGTGTTTCCAGTAAGTGTGGGCTGACTGGTTTAGATTGGTTATGTTGGCTGGGCCACTGGGGCAGCCTCCATTTGCTGGGTCCCAATATACAAATTAACTTTATCACTACAGAGCTGAGAAAAATCCTATGCAAATTAGCATGAACACAGTCACATTTAACAAAATGTAACAGCTGGGGAGGGTGGTATTCAAGTGTACAATCAACAGAGCACATAATAAAGTGTAAAAGAGTCATGAGGCACGTGGGTTCTTAATGGTATTTATTTTTCGCCCCTCTATAGCATTTGGATAAAGGATACAGAGACTCTGCAGTAAGAGAGATTCACAAAGAAAGGAAGGTCTTCCTTTAATGAGCTTGCACAAACTTGGGGTTGGAGGTAGGTGGGGAGTAGAAGAATTAACCAGCTGTGAAAGAGGCACGATTAGCTGCCCTGGGTGTTGTGACTATGCAAACTCTACCTCTCCCTCCCTCACTCCAAGAATTCTCACATTTCTACTCCTGCCCCACTGAGGACTCAGGGCTTGTACAAGCCTCCAAATCTCCCACTCACTCCAATTGTAATGTGTCGCTAAGTCTACAGAAGGTTACAAGCAGGACAAAGCTTGTAGGAAAGCAGAAGGCAGATTCTGGTCATGATCACTTTGCTCTACTCTCTAAAGCACTGGTATCCCAAAATGCCATGCCCAGACCCTGAAAAGTGTTTCCCTCACCTTTGAACCAGCCTACTCCCTCAAGGTGTGTGGAGCTTCTGACGTAATCATTATACTGGGGCCACCTCTTCAGTTCTATGGATTTCTGACTACATTCATTCATCACCCAAACGTGTGGTCCCCATTAGGTGCTACATTCTATGCTTTTCCTAGTTCCTGTCCTCAGGGATCTCACACTCTAGTCGTGGCAATGGTGGTGGTGCTACTGGGAGGGAGGATGGTGTGACACAGGCATCTACAGTATAGTCTGACCAGTGTTACAACAGGAGAAAGCTAAGTGTGAGATGCTGAGATGCTCTGGAAACATACAGGAATGATGCTAAACTCAGTTTGTCAGAGACATATCCCTGAACTGGGAAGATAATGCACTACAGTAAATGGTATTTAAGGGGAGATGATTTAAAATATACCTATTTAATTTATATTAAACATCACAGAAATTGGCACTTCTGATTCTTAAAATTATAGTAATCTTTTCAAAAGTTGAAATAATTCACTAGCTTCTGTAATAAGCCTGACAGGCCATTTGGCTGAGAAGGGAGCAGAGACTTGACAAGATGCTCTGGGAGCATAAGAATGATGCCAAACTCAGTTCCAAGGCAAGCATGTAAAGTGAGAACACGGCATGTTCAAGGAACTCAAGTGACTGACTGTGTGTGGGGTTAGAATCAAACACAGTGAGGACGATGACCAACAGGGCAGGCCAGGTACAGGCAGAGGCCAGACCATATGAACCCTGAAAATCTAAAAGAGTGTGGGCTTTATTCCGAAGGCAATGGCAAGTCACTGAATATTACAACACATGTTTAGATTTGCACTGGAGAAAGATCATCTGGGCCGTGAGGCAAATAGATTAGAAGGTGAAGAGGGAAAGTGAAAGGAGAGAGGCAGTTAGATCATTAGAACATCTTAAGCAAGTGGTGACTGACATTACAGAGGTATTACAAAGGAGAAAACGGATTTAAAAGATATTAAAGAGGTAGAAACAATAAGCCTGGTGATTGACAGGATATGGTTGAATTGAGAAAGAGAACTCAAGATGATGCCAACTCCTCAGCTTGGAAAATGGGATGAATGATATTGCTGATCCTGAGATGGAATCAGAAAGAGAAAGAGTATTCAGGAAGAGTTGGGTATTAGTGCCCAGAAGGTATGCAAGTAGGCAATGATAGATGAGTTGGAGTCCCAGAAGCAGAGCAGGGCTGGGAATATTTGAAAATGAGCATGAAGTTGACTAAACTACAAGTGGTATAACACCATTCAGAGAGAGCAGAGAGAGGAGAGAAAACCTGGAAGAGAACGCTTACGATGTTAAATCAAAAATCAAGCTGCAACACAGTATAGCAAGAGCTCATGCACAGCGGTGAAAGAGAAGACCAAATATGTGTGCATAACTGTGTACTTATTTTTTGTAGGACATGTTGTTATAAACTGCTGTATGTTTAAATTGTTTAAGGATGTGTTGCTTGTATAATTTAAAGCAAGAATGCTTCATTTTAAAACATTTAAGAGACAAGCAGATAGGAAGGAGATTACAAAGAAGACCAAGAAAGAGAGATGGGAAGAAAATGCAAAGAGAAAGCTTATTGCCTGACCCTACTTACATCTTAACAAATGGGATGCTAAAGGATTTTAACTTAGGGTAAAACAATGAAAGAAACATTAAATATTGTCTAAATTCACTCAACTATATGACTTCTGTCTGAAGATGTTACAGTGTTCTTTAAAATAGGTGCCACTGCCTGGCCAGTGTTGCTCAGTGGTTGAGCATCAACCTATGAACCAGGAGCTCACAGTTCGACTCCCCGTCAGGGCACATGCCCAAGTTTTGGGCTCCATCCTTAATGTGAGGCAGCTGATCAATGTTTCTCTCTTTTCATTGATATTTCTCTCATTCTTTTCCTCTCTGAAATATATATATATATATATATATATATATATATATATATATATATTGACCAAATGGGGTAACTGGAGCAGGGAATCAATACCTATAAATATGGCAACACAAGCCTAAGCCTTCGGACTAGTGCTAGTACTTGGTCATATCAACAGAGCAGAGGCATGGAGGAAAGGTGAAAGGACACCTTCATCAAGTCTGTACTCCCTTCTCAGCCAAATGGCCTGTCAAGCTTATTGCAAAAGCTAGTGACTTATTTTGACTTTTAAGATTACTGTAATTTAAAAAATCAGAAGTACTAATTTCTGTGATTTTTAATATAAGTTAAATATTTATGTATAGTTTAAATCATCTCCCTTTAAATACCATTTATTCTACAGCATTATCTTCCCAGGAAAAACCAGCTTTTATTACCCTTTTCACTGAGAAAGTGAACAATCTGTTGCTATGGAATGTCTACCATATTATTTTCTGAAATTATTAAACTATGTCTGTTATTCTTTGCTTTCAAATATCCCTCAATGTTTCATTTCACAAGCTCTCTTGTTTATTTTATTTAGTTTAGTAAGAATCAAATTATTCTTCTATTCCCAAGGCAGTCATGAGAAAAATCCAAAATTACCATCATAGCAATTATCCTTGTTCCTGGAGCTTCTCCGCTAATGTAAAGCACAGGAGAATTAGAGATTCTCAATCTCAGAGAAAATGCCACAACTAATGAGCAGTTGTGCAAAGGGGGCCTCCCAATTCTAGTTATTAACAAACTGTGGTCCCTTGATGGTAACTTATTAAAATATTTACTGAATAGTTTTTACAGTGCCAGGGATAGTTCTAGCTGTGGGACTATTGTGACAAACAAAGCAGATTGTCACTCAGAAAATAACAAAAATGAAGGAGACAGAGGAGGAGGAGGAGGAAGGGGAGGAGGAGGAGGAGGAATAAGGAGGAGAGGGAAGGAGAAGGGGAGGAAAAGGAGAAGAAAGTTCAAGGTTTTTGCTAAGTCAACACAAATTCCTCCCCATTTCTGACCTATAATAATAATGGATGATCAAATCTACAAAATTAAGAGCACCACAGGATGCAACACATATGCTTAGGAGATCCCTTTGCACCCTGACCTCATGCCAGTGCAATTTCCTGATTCCAGGAATGCCTACCTTAGTCGTATCTTATTTATAGCCTATATTAGGTCAGCCTACTGTAACACAAATACCATAAACTGGCTTAAACAATAGAAATTTATTTCTTGCAGTTCTGGTCACTGGGAAACCCAAGATCAGGGGCCAGCCAATTCAGTTCCCAGTGAAGACCCTCATCCTGGTTTACAGATATATGCCTTCTTGCCATATGACAGAGAGAGAAAGGAAGCACACTCTCTCTTGGCTCTTCTCATAAGGGCACTAACCCTCCTCCCAAAGGCCCCATCTCCAAATCCCATCACATTGGGGATTAGAGTTTCAACATAGGAAATTGGGGGGAATGCAAACATGCATGGATCCTGGATGGTCCCCCTCAAAACTCATCTCCTCTGATGACTTGAGACCACAAAGAAACAGTCCTATCTCTGTCTGGAGTCTCCTCTCATTCTCTATGTGTTTAATTCTGGAGTCTTGTTTTACAGTATACACAGAATCTGTGTGCTTGGCTTAATGCCCCAAGTTAAAATGTGAGCACTCTACTCGACCTGGTTTGGCTCAGTGGATAGAGTGTCGGCCTGTGGACTGAAGGGTCCCAGGTTCAATTCCAGTCAGGGGAACATGCCTGAGTTTCTGGCTCATTCCCCAGTGGGGGGCATAGACATTTCTTTCTCTCCCTCTCCCTTCCTCTCTGAAATCAATAAAAATATACACTGAGTGGCCAGATTATTATGACAACATGACGTTTGTAGGCAAGTTAGCTATAATTTCGCGCTGAAGTTGCTAGAGGGTCAGACCATTATAAATAGGGAAGCAGACTGTTTACCACAATAATAGAAGTGATTTTTTGCTGAAGATATGGGTAAACAATGTGATTTAATAGCCTTTGAACGTGGAATACACACACATACACATTTTGAGTGGCCAGATGATTATGACCACCCCATCAGTACTTCGTCTGGGCCACCTTTTGCCTTCAATACTGCAGTAATTATTCTTGGCATTGACTCCACAAGATGTTGAAAGGTGATGTGAGGAATCTGACACCATGCCTGATGAATAGCACTGTCCAGTTCTGTGAAATTTGATGGTTGTGGAACCAGCTGCCTGCTAGCTCTTTGAACTTTCATCCCACAAATGCTCAATTAGATTGAAATCTTGTGATTATGAGGGCCACCTAAGCAAAGTAAAGTCTCCCTCAGGTTCTTGAAAGCACTCCTGCATAATATGAGCACAGTGGCATGGCACATTGTCTTGTTGGAAGAAGCCATCTCCTTTGGGATATGCCATCAACATGATAGGATGAACTTGATTAGCAACAATATCTAGGTATGTTATGCTATTCAGATGTTGTTCCACATGAATTAAAGGGCCCAAATCATGCCAGGAAAACATGCCCCAAACCATAACAATGCCCCCACCAGCTTGAAGGGTTGTACTCATGCATGTGGGGTGAATGCTTTCATGCTTTTTCTGCCAAATTCTCACTCTGCCATCTGCATGATGCAAATGGAAACATGATTCATCGGACCACATGACTTTTTTCCAATGCTCGACTGTCCAATCCTTGTGTTCCTGTGCGAATTGGAGATATTTTGTCTTGGTAACTGCAGACAGCAAAGGTGTTCGAACAGTCCTTTGGCTTCCATATCCCATATGATGCAGTGTACAGGTAATTTGCCTATAAATGTCAGGTGGTCATAATAATCTGGTCATTCACATTCAAATATATCCCATGTTCAAAGGCTATTAAATCGCGTTGTTTACCCATATCTTCAGAAAAAAATCACTTCTACTGTCCTGGTAAACAACTTATTTCCTTATTTATAATGGTCTGGCCCTCTAGCAACTTCAGCGTGAATACATCTAATTTGCCTACAAATGTCAGGTGGTCATAATAATCTGGCCACTCAGTGTATATTTTTTTAAAAAATGTGAGCACTCCAAGGGAAGATGTCTTTGTCTTGCTTTTTTTTTTTTAACTTTTCCAAAGTGCTTCAGCACCTTAAAAAATATAGGGTGTCCCAACAAAATGTATACACACACTTTAAATAATTATAAATGCAGTGCTTATTAAAATAGCTTTCATTTTCAAAACTGAGCTACCAGTTGTTAAAGAGTGTGTACAGTTTGGGTGGACCCCTGTATTATTTGTTGATTCATACCGTCAGTCATAATGTGTCCACTGAGCACCGGTGCCTGGTCCTAAGGAGTAGTCTTTTGTGGATTTGAGAACCTTAACCACACACACACATACACACACACACACATCCACAGCATAGAAACTCTAAAGATTGAAACTAATTTAAGGAAAATGCCACTTTTAATTTCTGGAATTATTTGGACTAGAAAGCCTGTTTCTCACTGCTTGCACGCTCGTTTCTATAGCTGGAATGAGGATGAGAGGGTTTGGCTGAGGGAAGGGCCTTGAACAGTTGTTTGACTGACTTCGTAAGAAATGGCCAGATAGAAACAGCAGCTTTCATGTGTGGTAGGTAAACTTTTCATATTGCTTTCCCACCCATTAGCATAACTTATCGCGTACGTTTCTTAAATGAGGGCATGTAAGTGTTTGGAAAGAATAGGAGAGGAGCTTTAAGTGTTTCTCCTCTCTACGTGATTATCATGTCCAAAATTTTTTTATAGCTGGTCATATAAATTTCAACCCAGACCTTTTCTTACAAATTCTGAATAAATGAAAGCTTTAGGTCTTGCTATGGAACAAGAACTCCATCCAAGTGCTGAACAAAACACAGCATTAGACAGGGGCATTTCACAGCTTTCAGCACTGGTCTGTAAACATGTTCCTGTATTAACAAGGGGCATGTGTCCACCATTCTGATGAGCCAGTCATGGAGGACTTTAAGAAAGTCTAAGAGTTCTCACAATATGAGGAACAGTTAACATACAGGAGAATCAAATCATTCCAACATTCGCCTTTTAAAGACCGTACAAATATCAGATCTCTTCCATCTTCAAACATATGGTTCTGCTTTTGGTTTTTATTTTTTCTTTTGAGGGAGGTTATAGAAGGCAGTGGAAAAAGGAGGGGACATAATATTATCTCAGAAATGCCTAGATAAATTTTGATTTAACAGAAACTTATTTTAAAAAGCATTTTATAACATGAATTGAACTAAATTGAGGTGGAAATAAAATTCTATGTATTGCACAATTAAAAATAAATTAATAGCAGTAAGAAAGTAAAGTCTGGCAAGAAAATTATTGTAAGATATTTAAAAAGAATAGACATACAAAAAACAGTGGTATCTTGTGAATGCTTAACATTCATTTGTTTTATGGCTTCTCATCTATTTTATTGAAGCCAAGTCTTTGATGTTAGGTACCCTTGCTAATATCCCAGATACTAGACTCTGGAGCATTCCACAAAGGTGCAAATAGTAGCTCCCTCTTGAAAGATCTCCATCAACAATATTAGCACAAACCAGAACCCTCTCCAGAGGCTTTGCCCTATCTTATCAAAGGCCACACAAATAACCTCTATTTCAATTTTCCCAATTAACAGTGATTAGGACTGTTTATCTCTAAGTCTTTTATCACACTCTTCAGCTACAAGTAAAGTATGTAAAGTTTTTGCTTCAAAGGGGGTCTCTATTTAGAAAGAATGTTTCCTTCTATACAATAAGTCCAAATGGTACATGTGGACTGAATTGAATATTCCAAATAAAGGTAATCCACAAAAACCTTGTTATGTTGCTATAGATTTATTAGACCTAAATACTAATTGTAGCACCACTCATGCTGAGGAAGTTTTTAATTTGGAAACCCAACAATTATCTGGAATATAGAAAGAACTTACTACCCAGAACATAGGAACTCCAGAGCATTTTGACCTCAGCAGATATCTAGCATCTCAGAACAAAATGCCACAGCTCCCTGCACTAACTCATTTACATGGACCTTCGAGAGACAGGAAGCTGGTATGGGAGACAGGGTTTCTCCTACCAAGTGAGTCATGATGAGAAGAACTGAAGAAAGCCTGTGAGAACTGATTCTGCACATCGGAGAGTTAGAATACTTACCAGCTCTCCATTGCCTGCACTATGCTTCAGACAATGGGCTCAAGGCCACAGGGACAGGAATGGCAGGCACCATTCCTGTGCCAGCGACACGCAAGCCCACAGGATGCATGTGAAATGAAAACTCCACCTGGACTCATTTTCCATAAAACCACATGGAGGTTCTCCATAAAAATTGGCTGAACAATGAGTTATTAGCATGCCATCATTTCTCAGGACATCAAATTTAAGTGAAGATTTAGGGGGAAAATATTTTCCTTTAAAATAAATATATTAATAAATTACAGCACTCTAAAGACTTTTTAAGATGACATGCATATACCAGTCAGGATTTTAAGCTTCAAACAATTAAAAACAAACTCTAGCCCAGCCAGTGTTGCTAAGTGGTTGAGCATTGACACATGAACCAGGAGGTGTCCAGTTTGATTACTGGTCAGGGCACATGCCTGGGTTGTGGGCTCAATCCCCAGTAGGAGGCATGTTGGAAGCAGCCAATGGATATTTCTCTCTTACCAGTGTTTCTATATCTCTATCCCTGTCCCTTCCTCACACACTCTCTCTCTCTAAAAAAAACAAAACAAAAAAAACAACAACAAAACACACACAGTGAAAACACATTTAAAAACAAACTCTAATTTAAGCAAAGAATGAATCTACTAGAAAGCTTATAAAATAACCCAATGCTCTGGAGAACCAGGCATGGGGCTATGAGGCCAAACATATGCTCAGAACTGGTCCAACATGGATACTTATGCCACCACTGAACATTTTGCATCTTATTATTTTACTTTTCAAGGAAAAAATTAGACGCTGCTGCTTATCAAACTCTAACACAACATTGCTTGCAAGGAACATCCTGATTTTAGGAATATTAAGATGCTGGGAATACATGAATCTTAGGAGGATGAAAAGCCATGATTCTGTAGTGTGCGTCCGTCACACCACACACTCACAATGGGCACCATCACCACAACCACCACACACAGCCCAGGTCTCCTCTCCTTCTGCAGCCACTCCCACCCCAGGTTGTGGCCATGTCCTAGCTGAAAGGGAGGCTGAAAAAGTTGGCATTTCAGCTTGTACAGTGGAAACAAAAAGATTCTGCTTTTTTCCCTCCATGGGAAATTCTCCAAATACAACAACAGAGTTCAGATGCTGGGCAGCCAAAATAAAATGACAAATATCCCATATGCAGGAAAATTTTAAAAAAACTCCCTCTTATGGTAAAAGTTGAATTGCCTTTGCAGTTAAGACTGGAAACTTCAAAAACTGTCTGAGAGGCACCAGAAGAGGAAAACTCCCTAGGATGGAATCCAAGGCCCTTACAATCCAGCCCCTGTAAACTGTTTCAGTCTAGTTTCCATCACCTCACCCTCTGCACACCCTACAGTTCAGAGATGACACATTAGGAGGCAGCCCTTCAACTGCCATTATCACTCATGTCTTCACTCACCATGTGTGCCCTCAGAAGACCTGTCCCTACCCCACAGTTTTTCTCTAATTAAAACTCCCATTGCACAACTTGGACCAGAAGTCACCTCTCCTATGAACTCTTCCAGATAGCCGCGTCTTTGTGCGCCCTTAGCATCTATACATATTTCCATCATTGAAGGATCAGGTGCCCGCTCAATATCTGAACAAAGAGCTGAATTTACTGCTTGCCAAGCAGGGGAGAGCTGCACTTGAACTAACTTTCTCCCTAAGCAAAACAGAAAGAGAGTGCCTCATACAGGGTTTGGAAACTCTTCAAGTCAGGTATGACCTCACCTATAGGTGTAGAAGAAAAGCTGGAGTGAGAGTGTGGCTGACTGGCTGACTTGCAGAAGCATGCACACTAGGGTTATGCTGCTGCCTGCTGTCTGGGGACTGTTGTCACTGACCCGCCAGCTTACAGAAGCATGGGTGATGGCCACATTTGATAAACTTAAACAGGTGCAAAACAGGTTCTGATGGATACTGATAACCATGGTCACAAAACAATAAGTCTTTTCCTAGAAGTACAGGAATTTATCATTTGCGACATTATGATAATACTAGAGGCCCAGTGCACAGGTGGGGTCCCTTAGCCTGGCCAGTGATTGGGGCCAGCCAGCCACGGGCAGAGACCGCAGGAGATTGGCTGTGGGAGTGCAGTGACCACCAGGGGGCAGCTCCTGCATTGAGCATCTGCCCCCTAATGGTCAGTGCACATCACAACAACAGGTCGACCAGTTGTAATTGTCACTTAGGCTTTTATATATATAGACTAGGGGCCCAGTGCACAAAAAATTTGCGCACTCAGGGGTGGTCCCTCAAGCCCAGCCTGTGCCCTCTCGCAGTCTGGGACCCCTCGGGGGATGTCCACCTGCTGGCACACCTGAACAGCCTGGGTGAGGGGCTGATGGCTGTTTGCAGGCTGGCCAAGCCCCCCAGTGGGGACCCTCATCCCATGGGGAAGTGGCCAGCCTGGGTGAGGAGCTGAGGGCCGTTTTCAGGCTGCCCACACCTCCCATTGACCCAAAGTCCCAGCGAGGCTGGCTGGAATCAGGTTTCTGGGGTTTATTTATCTTCTATAATTGAAACTTTGTTGCCTTGAGCAGAGGCCTAGGCAGGCAACAAAGCCTCCTGTTTGCTTCAGCTCTGTGGCTTCTATAATTGAAACTTTGTTGCCTTGAACAGCCTAGGCAGGCAGTTTCCTCCATCACTGGTGCAACGGAAGCCTCCTGTTTGCTCTAGCTCTGTGGCTGCTGGCCGCCATCTTGGCTGTGTTAATTTGCATACAGTCATTCTGATTGGCTAGTGGGCGTGGCGTGGCTGGTGAGCGTGGCTTAGGTGTAATGGAGTAAGGGTCAATTTGCATATTACTATTTTATTAGATTAGATATTAGGATATAATAACCATATTAATTAGCTAACATTCTAATATTTATTGAGCTCCTACTAAGGTCCAGGTATCACAGTAACAGTAAGTACTTGTCAAAGATATCTCTTTTAAAACCTGGAACAACTTTATGGAGGAGGAAGATATTATTATCCATGATTTCACAAATGTGTAGATAGCCTTAGGGGCCTCACTGGGATCCAAGTACAAACAGAATAACAACCAAGGCTGCCTCTTACCCTGTGCATGATAAGGTGGTAGTTCCTGTTGCTGTCTCCCCAGTGATAATACACTCACCCCAAGCACACACACCTCTGTCAAAGGGAAGTCAGTGCAGATAACACAGCAATAGACCTGTCTTGCTGCAACTGCCATCTGAAGTTTCATTCTGAGTGTCTATCCTGTTCCTGTCCCCAGGTTCCCACTCAGCCCCAGTGTAGTAAGTGGATCCCACTCATAACACTCTATACCCACAGGTCTCGGCCCTGCCAGTCTGCTTAGGGCCCCATCTCCTCTCACCCAGCTATTGCTCTTTCGGAGCAGGGAGGAGCCAGCCCTCGCAGTCTGACTTCGGGAACCCCTTTGTATTAGTTTCCTAGGGCTGCTGTAACAAACTACCATAACTTGGTGGCTTAAAACAGCAGAACTTTACTAGTATTCTCTCCCAGTTGTGGAGGCCATGAGTCCAAAATCAAGATGTTAGCAGGGCCACACTCTCTCCAATGTCTCTAGGGAAGAGTCCTTGCTTGCTTTCTCCAGGTCCAGAAGATTCCTGGAGTTCCTCGGCAGCATAACTCTAATCTCTGTCTGTGTCTTCACATGCCTTTCTTCCCTCTGTGTCACTCTGTGTCCTCTCTTCTTCTTACAAGGATTTGAGTCATTAGATTTTGGGTCCACCCTATATGCAGGATGATCTCATATGAATTCTTACCTCAATAACATCTGTAATGATCATATTGCCAAATAAGGTCACGCTTTCCACTGACAAGAGGGGAAATAGAGGCCCCACCTGGCACACTCAGTCTAGCGTCACTGAAGAAACTGAGCCTAGTTTGGCAAATCAAGCAAAAATTGACAGACAGTTTTGCCCAGGAAGGGACCATTGGTGAAACTGACAGTTGGGAAGTAAAAGAAAAGGCCAGGTTGGTGTGTGTTGGCTGGGCTATCTTTGAAATAGAATGTAGGTCCTATAGTCACTAAAACTAAAAAAAAATATGATATTAAAATCAACCATTTTGAAATAAGGAGACAGATGACAATTTGTATGTGTGTTAAGACACACTCCTTAGTCTTGTTTGCAATGGAAAAAACTCCTTCTAAAGAATACAACATTAAAAGGCTCTGAGTTAAATCACATTTAACAACTGGCTCACAAGTAAGAAAAAGCCAAAATAAACTAACTTCAAAAGTACCATAGTCAACAACAAAAAAATGTGTTCAGAGTTATGGCATTGCAATCATACACTGTAATAAATTCTAGATGTGTCATTTCATAAATTGTAACCAAATAATGGAAATATCATAGAGAGGAAAATAAAATAATGCTAAAGTACAGTTGCAGCTGCTGCATTTTTTTATTTTTAAAAACTTTTAATAATAACCTTTTTGAAGGTTTTCATTATTTTGTGATTAGGATTTTATATCCACTGCCCAGAGATTAGATCCCTGCCTTTCCCAGTGTGAACTCCCTGCTTCCGACTTATCCTGACTCCCACTTTGAACACACTACAGTATCTGCATTGAGTTGTTTACCTGTTGGGGGACTGTGTGCCTGGGCCCCTCACTTGTCACTATGTCCTGGAGACCAAAGATGCATCTGCTACAACAGAGTTCACCAGACTCCTGCTCTATATGTGGCGAGGGATGGCTCTCCCTTCTGGACCCTGATTCCTCCAGACTCTTCGTAACATTAAGAACCAATACCCTGAGTTCCCATGCTGTTTTTTAACATAAGGTGGAAGTGCAATAACTAGAAATTTAATTTATTTTTTCTCTCTATTTCTATTTCGATGTTTCACATCAAATAGAAAAGGTTACAACTCTCAAAGTTTTTAAAAGGAACCAGCAAAAAATATATAAAATTTTTTGAAGAGCCTTAAATTATGAGTATTAGCCTACTTTTTATTTAGAGCTGAATTTAATTCAGTCTTTTGATCAATCCCTTTGTCTTGAAGAGAGAGCGATACCTGGGTCTTCAGAGGGCTAGCTGTCCGGGTTTCAAAATCAAATGTCAGTTTCAACTCAGCAGAGCCGACAACAGGAAGAAACCCACAGAGGGAACAGGTGGGAGGGAATGATGCCCTCTGGTGGATCCATACACACAACATGCAATGATTTCCTCCTGGCGATTTCTTTCTTCTTCTTTTTTTTAAATATATTTTATTGATTTCTTACAGAGAGGGAAGGGAGAGGGATAGAGAGCTAGAAACATCGATGAGAGAGAAACATCTATCAGCTGCCTCCTACACACCTCTAACTGGGGTTGTGCCCACAACCAAAGTACATGCCCTTGACCGGAATCGAACCTGGGACCCTTCAGTCCACAGGCCAATGCTCTATCCACTGAGCCAAACCAGTTAGGACTCCTGGTGGTTTTTTAATCTTATAGATCACTAGGGACCCGGTGCACAAAATTTGTGCAATGGGGGAGGGGGTTCCTCAGCCCAGCCTGCCCCCTCTCACATATTGGGAGCCCTTAGGGGGTGTCCTACTGACCACTTAGGCCTGCTCCCTGCTCCCCTTGGGAAGTGGGCCTAACCTGCAGTCTGGCCTCCCTTGTGGGAGGTGACCGGGCTAATTAGAGGAAGCCACCAGCCCCATCACCCCGCTGCTGCAGCCACTGCCTGCCACCACAGCCACCAAGGTATTTTCATCAACATAGATTCCAGTCCCTTCACCATTAAGAAATGACAACTTTCTTTAGGCATTTTCAAGATGTGTCTTTCATAGGCTATGACATTTCTTTCTTTCTTTCTTTTTTAATCCTCACCTGAGGATATGTTTCCATTGATTTTTAGAGAATGTGGAAGAGAAGGGAAAAACAGAGAGAAACATCAAAGTGAGAGAAACACTTTGATTGGTTGCCTCCTGCATACGCCCTAACGGGCCCCAGCCGGGGAGGAGCCTGTAACCTAAGTACATGCCCTTGGTCAGAATTGAACCCAGACCCTGCAGTCAGCAGGCTGAGGCATTATGCACTGAGTCAAACTGGCTAGGGCAGGATATGACATTTTTTAGTCCTCCAGCAGTGGACCTTCATTTTTTTTCTCCAGGAATGTGGTGGAAAAACCCTACATCACCTTTAGGGATTCTTATTACCCAAGTTACTAAGAATATTACCAGTGGTATACAGAAAGCTTAGCCAATGAGCGGTCAAAAAAGGTGTTTCCTCTGTAGTTCACTCTGATCACCAGCTCCACCCCTGCCCCTCCAATCCCAGCTCCACCCCTGCCCAGGCCTTCAGTCTCTGCCTGAGGCTGCAGGCCTGGGCGGAAGACTCCCAAGCCCTCTGGTCACTGGCTTCACAGAGCCCAAGCCTCTGCGATCACCAGCTCTGATCTTGCCCCCTGCCATTGCCAGCTCTGCCCTTGCCCCATTGGCACCCTCTGGCCAAGGCTGCAGGCCTGGGCAGGGGACCCCTAAGTCTCTCCTATCTCAGGCTCTGCCCTTGCCCCACTATAGCCTCTGGCCAAGGCTACAGGCCTGGGCAGAGGACCCCCAGATTCCTGCATTGCCGCTTCTGCCCGTGCCCAGACCCCTGCAATCGCAGGCTCCGCCTCTGCCCCTCCGATTTCTGGCTCTGTGGAGCCCAGGCCCCTGCAATCTCCGGCTTTGCCCCTGCCCAGGCCTGAGGCCTCTGGCCCAGGTCTTATGCCTGGGTAGGGCACCATCATACCCCTCAGATCACCGGCTCTGCCCCTGCCCCTACCAATCACTGGTTCTGCCCTTGCGCATGCCTGAGGCCTCTGGCAAAGGCCTCTAGCCTGGGCAGGGGAACCCCAGCCCCCTCTGATCACCTGTTCTGCCCCTTGGGCCCCCCACCTCTCCCACTACCTGCCTGGCAAACAGGCCTGACCACTTCAGTGGCGGGGCTGAGCCAGACTGGGCACTGCCATCTTGTGGCTATGGGGGCAGCCATCTTTGTGCCAGAGTGATGCCTATTTTGCATATTACTCTTTTATTAGATAGGGTACCTTCAGTACTGTCAGTGTTTCTAGAATAAAACACACTAAAAGACAGCCACTTACTCCCACCACACTGGCAGATGGATTGAGAGATTTATACCTTAACAGTATCACTTTCCTTATTGAATGTTAGTTACAACTGAAAAGCCTAAAAATCTAAGGTTGGGTGACCTTCCCTCGGGGAAATTTCCCTGTCACACAGCAACATCAAGAAGCCAAGCAATCATAACACTGCAGTTCAGCATGTTAAGGAACACTGTAAAGAAGTGGAGCTGAACATCTTTGTTCCTTCAGGAAAGCCCCTAATTGTGGCTACCATTTATTAAGTAGTAAAGTAGTAGGGGGGCTCGAATACTGAAAAAAAAAAAAAAGACTGTAACAAAACCAAGCACTGGGCTTTGTTGTTTGGGAATGCAACGTTCCATCATGACCCAAAGACTATCAGTTACCTGGAGTCAAGTGCATAATAAAATAATACTTCATATAGTAAAGCCATCCTTGCATGTGACACTAGCGTAAGCCTAGAGCAGTAATTTTCAAGGCAGCAATCCTGTCTGTCGGCTTATCTCCACTAGGATTAATGCTCAAAACACAAGGCTATTGTTCTGTCTGTGTCTTATATCCGTTATGTTGTATTTGATCATTTGAACACAGAAACAGGCTCATCAAAATCAGCCTTTCTATTGATTTGATGACGGCCACCCCTCATGGCAAGTAGGGTCTACTGAGATAAATGGTTTGCAAACTTTGAGGGCAGATTTTCAAGATTTTATACCTCCATTCAATTTGTAAGGCTTTGTCATCCCAAGAGAATGAACTGCTTTTCCCGAGTGTTTCATGCTATTGAACACTAAAGATGTAAAATAAATACCGCAATAAGCCTTCTAGACCTAGAGAAGCTTTGGACTTCCCTTCCCAAGCCTTCTTTAATGATCCTAGAAGAATCAAACTTAAAAAAAAAATTCCAGTGCTCTCAGGCTGTGTGGGTACAACCTCTACCTTCGAGGAGAAGGTGAGGGAAGTTAAATGTTCATGCCATTCATTCTTGATATATATGGCCACCAGATTTAGTAAATAAAAACACATGATGTCCAGTTAAAACTGCATTTCACTTAAGCAAGGAATAATTTGTGTTTGCACAACACTCTCATTCCTATTCAAAGCAGTATCTACATGGGACATATTTATGCTACAAAATTACTCGTTGTTTATCTGAAATTTAAATTTAACTGGGCATCCTATACTTTATGTGAGCAGCTACATCTTTTGCAAAAAAAACTGGAGCCTAAAATTGCAGGCTTGAAGTTGATATGTTATGTCTCAGTCCCAAAGTGATATTTAATCGTGTTTGAAAAAGTTTAGATTGGCAATCCTTAGTTACCCAAAATGTCAGTTCATTCTGTTTTTGCTATCCAGACTTCCCAAACAGCTTCCCTTCCAAGCTCCAAAACAGGCTAAGTCCCTGCTAAGCTATACTCTTTGCCTAAAGAACACCTTACTCTTGGATAAATATCACCAAGTATATGAGGATGTAAATTTGCATATCTGTGTATAGGCAGAACTCAGCTCCCACATCTGAAAATATCCAATTTGACAAATCCACTTTCTACAGAAGTATCAACTTAAAAAATGTCTCTTAATCATAGCCTCACAGGTTTTATCTAGCATAACCCAAAGTCACTACAATCTTCTAGCAAGTGTAAGACCACAGTTATTCCTAAATAAAATAACATAATTAAAGCACTCTGAAGTTTCATTTGGTAATGGAGAAGCAATCAATAACTAACCCTATTTCTTTTTTCCTGATAATAATGAAACAGGGGTTTAAGTGAAGGAATCTACTCTATAAAAGCGAAATATTAAAATTAACCGTTTCTCCGAGACAGGGTAAGCCACGCCCACCAGCCAATCAGAGCGGCTGTATGCAAATTAGCCCAGCCAACATGGCGGCCGCCACTCACGGACCTGAGTAAACAGCCCTTTCCATTGCGGCAGGAGCGAAAGTGAAGCTGCGCCCGCTCAGCTCAGCTCC
>PVJC01031813.1:0-20251 GCA_004026665.1 Murina feae | reverse complement strand
ACCTAAATACCCTGAAGCACCCCCCATTGTAAGATTTGTAACAAAAATTAATATGGATGGAGTTAATAGTTCTAATGGAGAGGTGGACCCAAGGGCTGTATTAGTGCTAGAGAAATGGCATCGTTCATATAGTATCAAACATGTCCTGCACGAGCTTCGGCATTTAATGATATCTAGTGACAATATGTTTCTCCCTCAGCCACCTGAAGGACAGTGTTACAGCAACTAATCAAAAAGAAAACCACAGGCCCACCCCTCCCCCATTCGATTTAAGCAGTCTTCATTTTCCACAGTAGTAACTTTTCTAGATACGTCTTGTAGACATCAAAATACTGGAAAGGAAGCTCCTGCTCAAAGGCAGTTTATCTTAAGCTTCTGTAAATTTGTTTTCAATTTGAAATATGTAAGTTGTGCTATAATAAATCATCCTGTCAAGTATAACCACTGTCCACGTAGTTGAACTTCTGGGATCGAGAAAGTAGATTTAAATTGATCCCCGTCATAACAGGTGGGGCACATCTAACTCAACTGTGAAAACACATCACACAAACACCTTGCTGCTGATTACAAGGCCTGGGGGCTCTGCCTTCTCCCTCTCCCCTCTCCCATCCCCCTTCCTCCCTGCAACAGCCCTCCAGCTTGGGGTGGCTTATTAGAGTCAATGTGAAGGTTTCAGGTCACAGCCTGTAGGACGACTGACTGCCGGGTGTGTGTGGGTGCTTTGTTTGCACCCCTGGTTTCTTTTTTCTTAAGTCTTCAATGATGCCCCTCCCCCTTCCAAGCCACTATTCTTTCCCCCTCTCCTACCACCCTTGGCTGAAGCATAGATTGTAACCCCCTCTGCTCCCCTCCAAAATTGACCTTTGGTGAGGAATTCAGGGTCTTCATAGCTTCCCCACCACCTTTATATCGAGGGGTGCTGCTTCCTCCTCCCTCCTCTTCAAGTCCCTTTCTTGCATGATCACCACCCAACACTTTCCATGACAATCCCTAGCTTTGGCCAAAAGCCCTCAGAGGAGGTTGGGAAGAGTCTCTGATCTCCTCCTTTAGTTTTGGAGCCACATTCACTTATTCCTCAGCCGCCCAGGAAATGAAAATTGCGTCCACAGCCCTGCCGCTCTCTGATGCCATCATCAGCTGATATGTGTGTGTTTTAAACTCAGGAAGGCACAGAAGACACTTGCAAGCACATACGATCCCTCTCAATGACCTGTTGTTGTTGTTCCTATCATTGCTTTTGCTTGTACAAATTGAAGTTTTAAACAGAGCTCTCATTTGGTCATCTTTGCCATCCATTTGGGTCTAGTTTGGAATTTGACAACTGGAACAAAAAGAACCTTGAATTTGGTGCCTCAGCAGGGATTAAGGAAGCACTCGATGTGCATGGCAGAACCTCAAAATTGGCGGGCTTCACTTCCTGGCCAATGGCTGTGTTTTTCCACTTTACTGTTCAGGACCACTCATTGCTGAGATGTGGATGCATACCGCAATAAAGTGATTCATTGTGTTACATGTTTTCTTTTGTAGTTTAGTATTTGTGTAAAACCACCTGTTGAAGCGGCAACTATTAAGTCTGAAAAGCAATTGATGTTTCCATTCATCTTTCTGGGGAAAACAACCTGAAAGTCAAGTTTAACATAACAGTTGTCCATAAGCAGCACTTTTATTGTCAGGCCATTGCCTGATTTTAACATAATTTTTAAAAATGTGTGTTCATATTTAAAAAAAAAATATTCTAGTTAATGTCATTTGCTAGATTCACATCCCTGTGATCTGTTTTATTATGGCAGGGCTCCTTAAACATTACTCATGAGGATATTCACTCTAACACACTAGATCCATTATACAGATTTTGAAAAACGCAGCACACAATTTCAGGCAAGTAGAGCACCACAGATGATCTTACTCTTGATGATTCTTAATATTAAGTCACCTCATTATGGGCTGTGACAAAACAGGACAGCTGAGACGCGATGTGTAATTATGAACTCACTATCTGCAGCTCTACAGCGTTCCCTGAAACAGGGACGGTATACATAATAGCACAATGCTAGTATAATAGAAGTACATGAAGGAGAGAGTATTATAAGAGTTAATCAAACATCACCTGAAAGATTTATTGAAAAGTAAATTGCTTGCTGCACTATACAGGATCTATTCTTATCTTAGTGCCCCTGACTTCCCCACTCTACATGAATTCATCAGTGAGGTTGACTGTTACTCCTCTTGGCTTTTTTTTTTCTAGATTTAACCAAACAGGAGCAGCAGACAGCTATAGGAGGGAATGACAACGGGTAAGACTGGATATTTATCTCCTTGACTCACTCACTGCCTGCGGGGTTACAGCTACAGGTCAGTTACTGCCCAGATCCAACACAGCTTCTGTCAGCCGGTCGTTCTGATGCAGTTTATCAGTGTGTTCCAGTCATGGCTCCCCCATGTGTTTCTCAAGAGCTAGCAGGATTAAGAGAGCCCCGCTTTTGCTAACTCCCAACCCCTGTACTATCATTGTACCTTTTATACCCTGACTATCTCTCTTCAACCCTCCCTCTATTAACTCTCTCAAAATTTTAAAATGTGTATACATCATCTATTTCCTGCAGGGACCCATGCTATAATTGAAAACTTTATTATGAAATCAATTTCATTTTCTTTAGCCATATCTTTAAAGCATTGTTTACTCTGGTCCAATATTATCTAAAACTGTGAATTTTCTTTATTCCAAAGAGTAGTAGGTCAGACTATTATCCAGTGAATAGTTACTCTTCTTACCCATCACAGAAATATCCCTTTGGGGGGGGGGATATTTTGGGGGAGGTTAGGGAGGAGGGGGGGGAAGGGCAAGGGGAAAAAATGGAGATCTATCTATCATCTGTTGTAATACTTATCTATCACTTGTTGTAATACTTTAAGCAATGAAATAAAAATAATAATAATAAATTAAAAAAAATATCCCTTTGGGCCGTGCGTACCTCTGTGACTAGTGTATAGCCCACTATTTGGGCTTCACCACCTAATAAGATTCAGCCAATGAAGTATGAGCAGGTATGATAAATGTAGAGCTTTTAAATGTTCCTGTGGGTTTATTTATTCTCCTGTGCTTCTGCTATTCATGATGCTAAGAAAATGTCTTGGGTGAATGCTACTCCCAAGAAAATGAGGAGACATGTACATACCTGGACCCAATTCATAAGGTCTGGAGAGAGTTATATGAAGGAAGATATATGATGGGATTAGCATAAGGACTCTAATACACTTAAGACTTAGTAAGTTCTAGTTATCGTCACCTGATTTTGACTTTTGCTTCTATTACTATATTTTTACTTAATTTTCCCTTTTAGCACATGATGAAGGCAACTTCAAAGTCACATTTAAATCTTGCTAAAATTCACAAGTATAATCTATAATTATTACTTTTAATAGGTTGCAAAGTCAGCATATTTCACATATATTATATATTATTAACACATTGCAGACCAGTAGTTTTATTGCTAGCTTTACCCAGTGGCCAGCTAAGTTTCAATTGAACGGGTACAAAAAACGTTTTACATAAATGTTAAAGACGCATTCCATTTTGAAGTTATTTATTACATGTTCTTACAAGCTAATATCTTTTTAAAGTATAATACTTTGTAAAATGCTATGTAATATGAAGTGAGAATTCTTATGATCTGGTCCTCAAT
This sequence comes from Murina feae, assembly GCA_004026665.1. Classification (NCBI taxonomy): domain Eukaryota; kingdom Metazoa; phylum Chordata; class Mammalia; order Chiroptera; family Vespertilionidae; genus Murina; species Murina feae. Next base: position 16,568 of record PVJC01031813.1, on the reverse strand, counting down.
TTAAGATGTTTGCCTATGCTTCAAAGATATCAATGGTAAATACATATTAATTTCCTCGTGAACTCATGCATTCTAGTGATGTTCAAGCTGAAACAAATAACTAATTACCTTAGATGTTGAGGTCATTTGAATACTATATAGTTTATATAAAATTTCAAAATGTTATATGCATTTCCTCCTATTTGGTTTAGTAACTTAAAATGTTTATGAGTGGGCATTTCCTATGTTTGTGCTTATTGCTGTACTAGGGTTTAATCTATAAGGAAGATTAGGAAATGGTCTCTGCTTTCAAGAAGCATCCAATCTATTCTGGAATTAAGAAGATATTTAAAATTCATTATAACAGATAGGAATCATCAATAAATGCATATGAGCTGTGAAAGCACAGAGGAATGCATTAATCCCTTAATATTGGCACAATCTGATATGAATGGCACATATTATTCTTGTTACACTCAATTTCACAATGCTTATTTATGCCTGCTCTAAAAAACCACATTACATCATTAAATTATATCACCTTTGCAACTTCTCAATTTTTTTTAGAGTTCTTATATTCTAAATTATGGTGAAAATGGTGCAGTCAGCTTTGAAATACCCAGTGGGTATGTAGAGCAATTACAGTCCCTAATTATTTGCACTCTCCAATCCTGGTCTTGAATTTTAGTGGAAGAAGAGTATTCTCACCTTTCTAGGTTTAATATCTATTCATTTTATGGTTCTTAGCCTTTCCTTTGTATTTTTTTACAGAACGTATATACATTTCTTCAAGTACTCATTGAATGCTACTGTGTTAGATAATGAAAATATAAAACTTTACAGGCTAGATATGGTAGATGTGGCTTTCCTATAACACAGTTATATATAGAGATACACACACACACACACACACACACACATATATATATATAGATATAGATATAGATATAGATATAGATATACACACATATGTGTGTATATCTATATCTATATCTATACCTACTATCTAATAAAAGAGTAATATGCAAATTAACCATCAGTTCCTCACTCTGTCACAAAGATGATGGTGGCCACGGAGCTGGAGCAAGCAGGAGGCTTGGGTTGCCCTGGCAATGGAGGAAGGCAAGCTTCCTGCCTGGCCTGGCCAGCCCTGAGCTCTGCTCAAGACTATAAAGTTTCAATTATAGAAGATAAATAAATTCCAGATGCCTGCTTCCAGCCTATGGGGATGGCCAGCCTGAAAACAGCCATCAGCCCCTCACCCAGGCTGGTCAGGCACCCCAGTGGGGACCTCCACCCTGAAGGGGCTGTGGCCAGCCTGAAAATGGCCCTCAGCTCCTCATCCAGGCTAGCCAGGCACCCCAGTGGAACCCCATCCTGATGTGGGACACCTTTCAGGGCAAATCAGCAGGCCCCCACCTGTGCACCATACCTCTATTCTATATAATAAAAGGGTAATATGCAAATTGACCCCAACAGCAGAACAACTGGGAATGACTGGTCACTATGACACACACTGACCACCAGGGGGCAGACGCTCAATGCAGGAGCTGCCCCTGGTAGTCAGTGTGCTCCCACAAGGGGAGCTCTGCTCAGCCACAAGCCAGGCTGACAGCTGCCAATACAGCGGTGGTGGTGGGAACCTCTCCCGCCTCCTCAGCAGTGCTAAGGATGTACAACTGCAGCTTAGGCCTGCTCTGCTCTGGCAAGTGGACATCCCCTGAGGGCTCCTGGGCTGCCAGAGGGATGTCTGACTGTCAGCTTAGGCCAAATCGCCTGGGGACCAGGGCTAAGCCAGCAGGTGGACATCCCCTGAGGGGTCTCAGACTGTGAGAGGGCACAGGCCAGGCTGAGGGTCTTCCCCACCCCTGAGTGCACAAATTTTTGTGCACTGGCCTCTAATATCCTAATAAAAGAGTAATATGCAAATTGACCATCACAAGGTGTCTTCCCCCATGTGGTCAAAGATGGCCACCACAAGATGGCCTGCAAGGGAGGGAAGTTAGGAGGGACCTAGCCCTGCAGGGGAGGGCAGTTGAGGGGACCCAGGCCTGCAGGGGAGGACATTTGGGGGAGATGCAGGCCTGCAGGGGAGGGCAGTTGGGGGGAACCAGGCTGGCAGAATGGGATAGTTGGGAGAGACCAGGCTGGCAGAGGAGGACACTTAGGGGGTGACACAGGCCTGCAGAGGAAGATAGTTGGGAGGACCCAGACCTGCAGGGGAGGACAGTTGGGGGGACCAGGCTGGCAGGGGGAGGGCAGTTAGGGGCAATCAGGCTGGCACAGGAGCAGTTAGGCATTGATCAGGCTGGCAAGGGAGTGGTTAAGGGCAATTGGCAGGCGAGAGGTCGGGAGCCAGCAGTCCTGGATTGTGAAAGGGATGCCACCAGTGGGATCGGACCTAAATGGGCAGTCAGACATCCCTCAAGGGGTCCCAGATTGGAAAGGGTGCAGGTTGGGCTGAGGGACATCACCCCCACCCCCCACTCCCACTCCCTGCATGGATTTTGTGCACTGGGCCTCTAATATATATAATTTGATTATATTTGTGAAAATGACTAGAAACAATTAGGACATTTTTTTCTACTGGTTTTTCACATTTCTTTATCCCACCTTCATTCTATGTATGATTTCATTCATTATACAAATATGTTCAAGTCTTTTCTATCATAAGCAAACTGCCCATTCATCTCAAAGGAAAATAAATTATACTTTTTAGCTACTTCCCTGTCCCTGTGCTTCCCTTCAAACTACCCTCCAGCCTTGCTGACTCTTTCAGTGGTTCTCAACCTTCTGGCCCTTTAAATAAGTTCCTCATGTTGTGACCGCAAACCATACAATTATTTTTGTTGCTACTTCATAACTGTAATTTTGCTACTATTATGAATCATAATGTAAATATCTGATATGCAGGATGATCTTAGGTGACCACTGTGAAAGGGTTGTTCGACCGCCAAAGGGGTCACGACCCACAGGTTGAGAACTGCTGGTTTAGATCAATCTTCAATGTCTAATTCATTAGACCTCCTTCCTTTTCTCCAACACTCCCTGGAAACCACTCTTTCTAAACCAACCCACTACCAATGATTTTTTTTCTCAGTCTGGGAGCACTGAATTTTTAAGACTTTGGCTATATAAAAATGACAGAATACTAGTATTAGATGTCACTCTATCCTTGTGTTTCTGACTCCAGAAACCTTAGTACATGAGGAAAAAATATAATAAAGATAGCTCCAATCAGCTGTGAATCGTATTAAAATTTAAATTACTTGTAAAATTGCAGTAGGAAGACAATTGATTATGCGGGGAAATGTCAAATATTCAAAAATACTTTGTGGAATTACATAAATCTTTTTTCAAATTCTACTTTGAATATCACCATAATTTAAAACATTTTATCATTAATTCCTAGAAATAATTGTTCATGGGGTATGTGTGTTTACCAAATAGCTTTTAAATTTAATAGTGAATAGGTATATAAACTTTGATTTTATATTGTATAATGACATAACTATTGTTTACATTTTGCCAAAAATTTGCTAAAAATGTTTGTCAGTATTTTTAGCCTTCTCTGCTAATATATCGAAGAGGAACCCAGGATCAGTGCTATGAGAATATGTAATTTTATCTTTGTATCCTTGGAATACAAAAGGGCATGAAGACCATACGGAAGAGATGAACAGTCTTTTATAGAGATAGATTAGATTTTAAATTGGTTAAAATGGTAATGTATATTCATAAATATACAGTGTTATTTTAGTGTGATGATAATAAATTAACTTTATTTCTCCCCACCATCAGTGGAAACAAACTTTAAAGGAAAATTAGCTTAGTTTTATATAAACAAATGTGCTGCAGTCATATATATTTTCTCAATGTATTTCAGAAATCTCTTTTTCGGTCTTTAACTGTGCTTATGCTAAATACACATCCAGTTAAGTTTTACCCATTGTCTTATAAACTAACAACACTATTAAGATGGTAGTCACCTTATGCTCCTTCACCCAATCTGTACACAAGTATATCAAAAATGATATAATGCTGTATACTTAGTTATATTTATATTATGACAGTGATAAATCTGACAAATCATCTGCTGAGAAAATAAGAGACACTAGCCAAATGCCAAAAGCAGGAATTAAAGATGCATCATCACGACTGCTGTTACAGAATTAGAAGGGTTTTGTGAATAACATTTTGATGACTGATTAGAAGTTAAATATATACAGACTGGGCCCACAGGGATTTGTTGTTGTTAAGTTGTACCAAAAACACAAAGATGTGATACCAATCCATCACAAATTCTTTCAGAAAATTGATGTTTTCCAACTCATTTCTTTAAGCCAGTATTATTTTGATACCAAAGCTAGAAAAAAGGTATTATACAAATTATTGATTATATTTCTCATGAGTATGGACTGATGTATACTCAAAATAATAAGAATAATACATTCAGCAATATACAAAAAGTAAAACAGCATAGTCAAACAGGGTTTATCCAAAATTAGCATCTGAAAATCAATAGTAATTCTTCCTATGAATAAAATAAAAAATAAAAACCACATAACCATTTCCAGAGAAGTCATTGACAAATTCCACACTGATTAATCATAAACATTCTTACCATATGAAAACTAAAAATCAACTTTTTTCAACCTAATAAGAGTAACCTACCAAAATCCTACAATTTACATGTAACTTAATGGTATTAACTTGAATGCTTTCAAGACTCTTGCCATTTATATTCTACATTATCCCAGAAGTTTGAGCAAGTGCAATTAAAGAAAGAAATTAAAAAATAGAAATTAAGGAAAAAATTAAAGTCATCTGTTTTAAAAACTAAGAAACAATCCTGTATTTGCAAATTGAATATAGATAGAAAATTCAAATCAATTTGTAATATAATTCAGAATTGATAAAAATTTAGATGAGAATTTCATGGTACAGAATAAATATAAAATAATATTTCTACATACTAGTAATAAACAATGTGAAGAAATTAAGGGATGTTTTAGACTAAAATGAAGAACTTTCTGCATGTATGTTTTGCAGTTTAGCATTCTCAGTTGCATATCTCCTTTACATAAAGCAATAGTGGTTGAATCTATAAAATGCATACCTTCATTGAAAATCTAATCAATTTAACTAGCAGAAGCCTGGTTTCTGTAATAGAGGGCTGTGCACCTGGTGTAGAGTTTTCCTGGTTCTGCTAACTGATGATGTATGGACAGCTGTCTGTGAACGTTATGAGAAAATGTTCAAGTTGAAACTCCTTTCCACTCTTCTAGTGTAGAGATCAGTTATTGAAAAGAAGGGGACTTCCTCTATTAGCATTAATAAAATTGATCCTTTAAGCCTAAATATGGAAAGATAATCAAAATTAGGAGGTAGTTAGGGCTACCAGAACAAATTGAATAATGAAGGTAATACAACCAGCCAAAAATATTGACCATAAAAGAACCAATTAATGCATAAAGGAAAAGGGAATAAAATAACTTATTACATATTGTACGTTCTATTTTAATACACTTGATTATAAGTTATATTTGTGAGAAATTTGTGAAAAAATGTTATAAAATTGCTCCCTTCATTCAACTTAGTGAACTGCTGTCCATGGTTTCAAATTTCACTGTATTAAAGGACCAGTATTCTCACATGTACAGATATACATCAGCACACACATAATTTACACAAAGACAACAAAAGAGAAACACAATCACTTTCTTCTTTTATGAAGAAACTAGTGACCCAGTGCATGAAATTCGTGCACAATAAAAGGGGATTAATTAGAGGAAATATTTTAATATTGCTATTTACCCTTTCTCTATAATAGAAGTGTCAGAGATTAAAAAAAATTAGTAAAATGTATATGAAAATCTTCCTTCTGTCAGAGTCTGGGGTGTACCACGGAACCCAGAGTCAATTCTTCAACCACCCACGTGCACCTCAAAATCACTCAAGACCCAAACCTGGATGGCCCCCCTTCATTGGGCTAGATCCAGACCCAGCTGGTCCCACACTGTCAAGCCCTGCCAGGTGGAGGGAGGGTGCAGCCTCAGGTCCCCTGGGGGCCAGGGTAGGGGGGCATGGCCTGAGGTCCCCCATCAAGCCCTGCTGGGCAGAGGGAGTGGCCTGTGATCCCCCAGCCTGGTGCCAGGGCAGGGGCACAGCCTGAGGTCCCCTGGCCTGGTGCTGGGGTGGGGGTCATGGCCTGAGGTCCCCTGGCCCAGCACCAGGGCAGAGGGCACACCTTGAGGAGCCCCATAAAGTCCCGCTGGGTGGGGGGGCACAGCCTCAGGTCCCCTGGCCTGGGGCCAGGGCGAGGGGCATGGCCTGAGGTCCCCCGGCCTGGCACCAGGGAAGAGGGTGCAGCCTGAGTTCCTCTGGCCTGGTGCCAGGGCGGGGGGAGCAGCCTGAGGTCTCCTGTCAAGCCCTGTGGGTGGAAGGCATGACCTGAGGTCCCCTGTCAAGCCCCATGCAGGAGGTGGGTGGGTGTGCAGCCTCAGGTCCCTGCTGATTGCTCCTTAAAGCTTGTTATGGGAACTTAGCCTCAGATGTGGGTTCAAATTGACTGGAGTGACGGTCAATTTGCATATTCCCTCTTTATTATATAAGATTAGTTATTCCTGAAAACTAATACAACTCTCGCCAGAAATTCCTGTGTTTGTGCGTGTTTTTCTCAATGATCATTATATTTAAAGTTTATAACATTTATTGATTGATCTCTAAGGTACATTATGTCAAGTGGTGACCAAATTGACTTTTTTTATCTCTAGTTAAGATATTTTAGAGGGGCGTTCTATAACCTAGTTTACTCTGACATACATACTTAGAACAAAATGCCAGAGATTGTATCCATGACATCCCAATAAAAATTAAATATAAAATACTAAATTGTAAATAAGAGCAGCAAAGACAGAAAATATCAATACAATATAAGCATTCATAGTACTTATGAGTTATGGAAGTAATGTATTAGGAACCAAAAAGAATTAAAACCTATGTTGTTAGAAATATTTACTTCTAATGAGGAAAAAATTTTCGAGCAGAAAGAGCACTTTCCAGCAAGAAAAATTGATTAGGACCTAAAAACACTTAGATACAGTGAGCTAATGTTTTGACTTTCTAAGACAAAGAACAATTTGAATTATCTCAGCAGAAGAAGCAAATCAAGATATATACTGAACTTGGGTTTTTCATAATGCCATTCAATGAAAATATAGAAAAATGAACCCCATTATACAACTGTTGAAATAACTAATTTGTTGGCTAAGAAATATAGAAGGGTGGGCAAAAGTATGTTTACAATTGTTTGTATGGCAAATAATATGATAATTAATAAAAATCAAAGAATAAACGGTTTTGCATACTCACAACTATAAACCTGATTTGTCCACCACTATATAAATCATTTTTGCATAAGTAATGAAGCAATCTATAGAAAGATTAAAATGCAGAATAAGCACTTACATTAATATGTGCTTAAAATATGATAAAAATTAAGACAATGACAATCTGAGATAAACGAAGTCAGGAATGTAAACTTTGATTTAAATTATGGTGCCAGTACATGTTACATTTATTACTTATAAAAGTGTTATCAAAGTTATATATTAAAAGAAAAAGTACACATTGGTATAACAATCTATATATATAAAAGCCTAATATGCTAAGTGTCTGATGGGACCAGTTGCTAAGATATGCACTGACCACCAGGGGGCAGACGCTCTGACCAGTAAGTTAGCTTGTTGCTGGGGTCTGGCCTATCAGGATTGGGCAAGATGGGGCTTGGGCATGCTCTGGAGCCCTCCTGTGAACCCTCCTGAGGTCCCTCCTCGGCCACTAGTCCCAATCAGCCCCAATTGCTGACCAGGTGGAGGGACTCCACCCATGCATGAATTTGTGCACCAGGCCTCTGGTATATTTATAATAATAGAAAACAAAGCTAGCAGATTTGTAATGGGATCGATGGTAGTGAATAATTTATTTCTAATGATCTTATTTTCATAATTAAGAATTAAATATCTGTTTAAAATGTAAATATTCAAAGCCACAATAAAAGTAAACTCAATTATTTTCCACCCCAAAATGATATTTTAAAAGAAAGTAATTATGGTAAAGAAACATTTTACTTAGACTTTTCTACTTTTTTTGTTTTAGTTTATTTTCTTTGGTAGTTAAACTATGCTCCTTTGATTTCCATCAAATATGGATAGCTCTTTGGAACTCTGTTGACCTACTCATACTTTTAAAAATGTTTAACATTACTAGCTTTATCTTCCAGGACTCTGTGGAATTTGATCTATAAAATAAGTAACCTTGTTTTTATCTCATATTAATTATGCTAGTGTGTATTATAGGACAACCACTTTTCATACTGGAATATTTCAGACATATTGACCCTGGGATAAAAAGAAAGATGAGCTCTAGGCTTCTTCTCCCTTCTGGGAAAGGTATCTATCATTAATAAAATTTAAGTACTCTGCTCAAAGCTTATAAATTTACACTTTTACTGAAAGTCTGCTGATAATTAAAATAATCTTCTCTATTAAAAATTACTCTTGTAGGATTTTAAATTTTATTTCAAGATACTTTTTCTATCCACTTGAGGTTATGTGTAGATTTCAGAAGACATATTGTCCTAGGCACATTGTTATTATTTGCTAACTTTATAATAATGAACATGTCCATTATGTTTTTGAAGCTCAAGTGTTTATCCAATAGTTAAAATAGCTATCTATTTTCTCCTCCAAAGTAGTTATAAGAATGAAACGAAGATAGAAAGACTTCACTCTCTAGAATACCAAATGCTTCTGATTTTTCTTATATTCCACTGCGAGTTTATTCTCATTCTTTCTTGTTAAGGCCTTCTGTCTTTAAGACACCCCACTTGTTAAGTTTTGCATCTCCCACAACTGAATTCTTACCTCTTTTCTCCATTTTTCTTTACTGCAATATGCGCTCAGTCTATCCCAGATATGTTCATATCCCTACTGTGAAAATCTCCTCTCTGAACTCCAGAATCATACACCTGACTGTCTTGGATTAACAGCTGCCCTGAACTTAACCTAAATGCTTTCCCAGCATTTTCTAACTCAGTATTTTTTAAAGCTGCCCACAACTCAAAATTCAGAGTTATTATTGTATTTTTTTCTCATCTCTTAGCATAGTCTAATAATAAATATTTTAGATCAATTTTCACAAGATCTTAAATTCAACTATTTTCCACATCTCATATACTGCCACCTTAGTCCAACCAAAACATCTCTCATGGAGAAGTGAGCAATACCCTCCTAATTGGTCTCCAGGTTCCCACTTGTGGTGGAAATGCCAATTAGATCATGTTGTTCTCCTTAAGACAGCTTCCCCACCTCCCAGGCCACTCTAAATGAATGTTAAAGTCATTGCCATTGACTACTGCAGCCTACACAATCTAGCTGCTCATCGCCCACCTTTCCCAGTGGGTTATCTGCTCCAGATAAACTGGCCATCTTGCGGCTGCTTAAACAGCAAGGCATGCTCTGTCATTGGAGTCTTTTAATTTGTTGTTAAGACTTCGGAAATAGTCTTCTTCAAGATTGGCCTATAATATTGTCCATAATACATGTTAACAACTGTGTTGTTTTCTTTAACCCATCCATAGTTTACTGTCTGTAACTTAATATTTGAATCACTTTTCAAGTAAGATTCATCTTTCTCATTTGAAAATAATATTGCTGATGACTTTGCTTATTTGTTTTTTTATATGAATTTCCTGAGATATTAAAAAAATCAATTTTCTGAAATAAGCTTGAGTTTTTCAATTTATATAAACATATTTAGCTCTGTCTTCACACATACCTTCTATATTTTAATTAAATTTTAAAATGACAAACAGCTTCAATGTCAGATATAGCATCAGTTATGGCATAATTCTGTTTACACAGGAGATGAAAATATTAAATAACAGCTAATGTGCCATCGGCATAATTCTGCTTACACAGGAGACAAAAATATTAAATAACAGCTAATGTGCCATCAAATCCCTGAAGAATACACACATGTATGCAAATACAAATATACACACACAGGCAAAATAGTCTATGGTTAAAGAGTGAGACAACAGACTTTCAAAACCATTTATCAAAAGGAAATTTTAAATTCTTTCTAACATTTAGATAATTCATTCTAATTTTAGGAAGAATATTCTAACATCTGATCGCCAGTGTATTTCATTGATCAAATAAAATGTTCAACCATATTCCTATGTAGTTTTGGAAATAGGAGTGATACTTTCCTTTAGTTTGGTACATTAATTTTTTAATCTTCCAAGCTAAGTATGAAATAGGAAACACAAAAGAAAAGATAATAAAATTATTAGACTATGTGAGAATGTAGCAAGTTTATAATGTCCAAACTTAAGCTCCGTGGCTGCCGGCCTCCATTTGGCTGGGTTAATTTGCATACAGCCTCTCTGATTGGCTGGGAGGCATGGCTTGGCTGGTGGGCATGGCTTATGTGTCTCAGAGTGATGGTTAATTTGCATATTACTCTCTCTCTCTCTCTCTCTCTCTCTCTCTCTCTATATATATATATATATATATATATATATATATATTAGTATATTAGTATTATGACTAATAATGCACAGTTGATGATCAAGGTTTGAGTCTTTCACAGAGGTAGAGTCCAGGGATGGGCTTCAGGAGAAGGAATTCTTAGTTATACTATATCCCCTAGATCCCCTCCATCACACCAATTGCCATTTTATACTGAAGAGTAATTGGTAATGTATGACTCTTCAGATGCCTTTTAAGGTATTTCAGGAGCTTGGCTCTTGCCATCTTGGGATATGTTCCTGGGCTCTATTAGAAAAGAATGTTGGAGAAAAACAAGATTTTGGCAGTCAAACATTCCTCAATTAGTGGCTTAATGACATTTTCATTATTTTATCTTTTTAGTTAAATCTATTGAATAGACATTGTTTAATAGGATCACATGGGTTTCAAGTGTACATTTCTATGATACTGTATGCCCACCACCCAAAGCCAAATCATCTTTCATCACTATATAGTAGGCTCCCTTCTTAATCACGATTCATTTTTATATGACTCACAGGTCAGAGGAATTTTGATGCCCCTTGTGGGATTTATTTCATAATTTTGAATCAAATTCAATAACCAGCTCAAAACAACTTTTCTGAAATAGTCTCATAGCACCCTCCTCTCTTTATCCCACTACTAACTAATCTTCAGATGATTACGTGATCTCATTATATCTTTTCTCTTCCTTCTTTTAAGTCTGAACATCATTCTTATTTCTATCCATGCTACTCCTCTATTTAAAATCCATCATAACCAGGTCGGCATGACTCCATTGTTGAGTGTTGGCCTATGAACCAGAAGGCTATGGTCATATTCTTGGTCAAGGCATATGCCTGGGTTGCAGGCTCAATTCCCAGCAGGGGGATGGGCAGGAGGTAACCAGTCAATGAGTCTCTCTCATCATTGATGATTCTATCTCTCTCCCACTACCTTCCTCTCTGAAATAAAATAAATAGATAAATAAAATCCATCGTATGCTGGCCATTTCCTTCAGAGTGAATTCTAATCCATGGGGCCTGTTTAAACATTTGCATCCCGACCCCAGGCTGCCTATGCAGTCTATCCCCCATAAGGAGCCCCCTAACTCACCAGTACTGAACCCATGCAGGTTTTCTTTTACCTCCACGGATGCTTTTCCAGATCCATAGTTTTCTTTTCCCTTCCTAATGGGCATGTACCACTTTCACTAATCCTGCATCATTAAACGCTATTTACAATGCTAGCCTACAACATATGCAATACTTATATGAACTTTTTAAAGTCACCCTAACACGATTCAATTCCTCCTTTAGTGTCATATGTCTATTGTCATATAGATTTTGCTATGTGACATATACATCAAATTCTTCTAGTGATGTTTAGGTCATTTGTTCCTTTTCATTAAAAATATGTAAGAATAGGATAGATATTTGATGGAACAGCTAGAATAGGATAGATATTTGATGGAACAGCTATAGAAGGCATTACACAATTGTCTCTTGCCTGGGGATTTAGATGAAAAGAATAGCCATGTGCTTTTAGATTCACTCATCCCTCTCATATTAGGAGATTTCACGTATTTCTATGATAGAGTTTCCATCCATTAATCTAATATCTGAATACTTCCCTCCTGGATTTTTTTAAACTGTACTTTCTGGCATATTGTTTTAATGCAAAACAAAGCAAAATTTAAAATATGCAGAAATAAAGCTAGACAAATAATCAAATAAAATGTCTTTTCTTTAAAATCTGCTACCCATGAACTATGAAAAAGTTGCCTATGACTGCTAAGCATGAACCTGGTGCTCTCCAGAGACACTGCATCCCCCATAGTCTTATGAGGAAGAGGAAGAGAGCTAATGCTATACCAAAAGCATCTGAGGCTGTGAAGGACAAGCCTGTGTCTCTATCAATTTCTTAATGCTATTTGTAAACACATCTAAGGCTGAGGTGGCATGTAAACTTGAAACTCCACAATCTCTATTTTTCTATGTGAGTTGGAGGATAGTAAGAATCTTCTATTTGTAATATCCTATTCTTCCCCTCGCTCCTGTCCTTTATTCACTTCATAGCATCTAATCACTTAATTGCTCTTTCCCCTAATTTTCCAATTCTTTCTGAAATTCATATCCTTTTATATACAAACGAATCCACCATTTCATTGATAGCAAACTTTCCATCTTGATCAGCCTGTGTGTGCTATCCTGGTACAAATTTCTAGATTCTGTGCTAGTAATATAAACGGTCAGTATCACATCTATGCTTTACAGAACGGAGGCTACCTATTAAAATATATATGTGATCTTAGCCGAAAGGGGTTTTCTGGCCTGAGGACAACACTGGTCCAAGTTCAGAGCAAGCCAGAGTGATGGAGCATAAGGCCCCTGAAGAGACCCTCATCCACTGACATTAGAGGTTTGGTGGAAAAATACTACATAATTCTTGCTCCTTAGTTGGAAGACCTCTGAGCATACATTATACTGTCGCCAGAGTACCGTCAGAGAGATGAACTCCAGGTTCACACAGTGGCAACTGATTTGATAAATGAACATCCTACTGCTCTGTGTGTTTTTTCCCTTACTATTGCCATTTCCCCACTCCCCTACCAATGTGTTCTTGGATTTCTTTCTGAAGAAACAAATTGCACTTAAATCCTTGTCGCCTCAGGCCTGCTTATAGGAGAACCCAACTAAAGAGAGATGAAGCCAAAGAGGACTGAGGAATAGTCCCTGAGGATGGGATCGGGGGATCGGATCACTTGCTGGCCAGATGGTAGGAGAGACTCCCTTGCTGGCAGGAAGTGGGACATTGAAAAGCCCTGACTTGCTGAAGTACCTCGGTTCCTAAGATGTTATTAACCATGTGAATTATGATATTGGCGGAAAGGTATCAACCTGCTTAACAAATACTTTAAGCACTTGAGATGTCAGGAATGCTGTTCCCATGCATCATTGAGTTGTCTGGCTACCATAACAGTAATCAAGCCTCGGCCACAAGAGCAGTTGTGTTGCTGCAGGTGGTCTGATCAATCAAAGTTCAGCACACATTTTAGCACACGGTGCACTGCCACTGATCTGCAAATACATTCCTTCTGGTTCCTATTGAGATGCAGAGGCTGGAGTATTTCACGTTCATCTGGCATGGATAGAAGTTTGTATTAATGACAGTGCCCCCAGAAACACATTTACTCTCTGTGATACAGATGCAGTTTTAGCATATAGATATCTCACAGACAATCACACGGGTGCACTCCATGAACAATATGCTGTGAATTGGGCCTGGGTAAGCAAGAAGTGACAAATAGCCCTCGTAAGCTGGACGCACATGAGAAGATGGGAGGTACATGTTACAAAGCCTCAGAGTGCTATTTGGATGTTTATTTTGGGCGGTCTATTTGTCCGCGACACGCTGGGACATCAAACATAAAGACATTGCACCTTGTGTCTTCCAGGCAGTAATGACACTTACTAGGCCTCTTTAAATTTTGGAGAAAGCTCATTTTGGAAAAGTGATTGGACCCATTCAGCAAGTGACTTGGCAGTACTCTCTCAGTTCTTCATGGGGCCAGCACAGAAGTGGTAGGTGCAGCATGCTGGTGCTCCAGTAGGCAGGACCTGAGCTGTTGGTTCATTTCATCATGAGACCCCATTGTTCTGGAAGTATCGGTGGTATGGAAAGGGATGCCGTGCAGAGCGGCTCACAAGTCTTTATAGGAAAGTTTGAGTGGCAAGTCTAGCCACCTAGCATTCTGGTGTGAGGCCTTCCCATCTACCATTGAAAATTGCTCGTTATCTGAAAAGCAGCTTCAAGCCTGATACAAGGCTTTAGTGAAAACTAAACCCTTAATAATAGGGCCGAAAAGCCTCACTAGTCCTTTGACTTTATTGATTTTTGCGTAAGTGAAGCCTCCTACCACAGTCAGTCATTTATTTATACAATAGTTAAAGCTACTTACTATGCCCAGGGCGATTCTAGGTATAGGACCTGGACCTGGTGAAGTACTATGGGAAAAATAGTAATATGTACCTAATCGTGCTTCAGTGGGCCATGATGAATAGGTTTGATCCTTTTTATATGCAATTAGCCTCAGTGATTCTCAGTGATTCTGACATCCTGATTTTACTCATTATTGTGTGATTAAGATTGTGTGATTAAGTGAACCCTGGTAATGAGTAATGCACATGATTTTGATATTTAGGATTAACTAAATGGAAGCCTTCTAAGTAGGGACACAGGTGATATTAACATTGTTATAACTCAGTAAACCATGTTTCCCAGAAGGATCTTTTCAGTAATCTTGCAATGATATGGGCAGAATATTTATAGACTCTGCTGAAATAGGACATATTTTCCTTACTGCTGTCATTCTAGTTATACAAAGTTTGAAGTCAGTCTACATAAATCTTCCCACACAGTTAACATTTTGAAATTTAGTTTTCTTAAAGATCTTTCAAGATTTTCTTTGTATGCCATGCTTAAATAAAGGGAACATTCATTTTCTTAAAGTTTGATTTAAAGTTGTTGTTGGTTTTTTTTTTAATCTTTTTCAAATACACTCTTTTTCTAGTTTAGATTTCTCTCTCTCGCCTGTTTGCATGATCATAAAAATTGGGTAGAAAAGGAAGTGACTCTCAAAAGACGTTTTAACAGAGCTAATTTTATTTATTTTGCCTCGTTTGTAATTATTGCTAGAAATAAAGATTTGCCAGTTACAGAATCAAATGATGTCCTCAAGGAATCTGTTAAAGGTTATATTTTATTTTATTTGCTCTTACTCTCCAGGATCAGATTTTCCATAAAGTTCAAGAGAGACTATATTTGTCATGACATTTAGATTGTAAATCAGAAGACTGCAACCACAAGAATGATCTTTTTTTCTATAGAATACATACATCAATTTTAATTGTCCCATGTGTTAGGGAACTTTCAAGTTATTGAGAAAAGAGGGTTCAGAAACTAACAATACATTCTCTTTCTCTTAACCTTCACCCCATCCTGTACCTCCTCCCACTCACTCTGTAGGTAGGTAGAGATAGAAGTGGATTTTTTTCTCTCTCTCCCTCCCTCTTTCCTCCTCCTGCTCTCTCCTTCTCCTCTCCCCCACTACCTCTCTCTCCTTCCTCTTCCCTCTCTCTTGAGACAAATAATTTCTCTTTATGTACATGTATTTACACCTATAAATAGAGAGACTATCTATAGATAGTTCTATCTACTTATATCTAGGCCTCTCTGTTTACATATACTAATAAAGAGGAGACAAAAGTAGGTTTACAGTTGTGAGTACAAGAAACAAGAGTTTATGCTTATATTATTATTTATTAATTGTATTATTTTTATTACAACTATAAATCTCTTTATGCCAACCCCTGTTCATGTGTGAATATATTGATCTCTTGATAGACAGATACAGATACATAGACAAAGACATATCAATGTATACAGAGATATAGATAAATAGGGTTGTAGTTAGAATGATATATATTGATAGACAAAATGATGTAGATACTATTTTAAATATGCATGCTATCAATAAGTCTATAAAAACTTATTATATACACTGTGCCCAAAAAGGAATTTGTTTCTAAAATATTGATGTATATTTTCAAAGCTTTTACCTGCTGCCTGCTTTAAGTGAATTATATTACTAGAAATGTTTTCTACAGATAATACTTAAATATAATTGAATAGCATTGTTTGTCACATAAAATATTAGCCTTAATGTTATCAATGTTGCAAAGATAACATTGCAAGTATGTATCAATTATGATATTATCTTATAATTGGTATAGAAAGTTTTAAAAATTAGACCATCTTTAAAAAATATCTGCATCTATCTAATTATATCTGACTCAAATAAAAATATATAAAATGCATAAAATGTCAATCATTACATTTATACTAGTAAGGCTAATTATCATTCTATTAGGTAACATTTGTGTTCTTACTGTATAGTTGCCATTTAAAAATACATTTATATGTATGAATTGATAAAATTATTTCAACAGGCCGAATATATAGATCAGAAAT
>PVJC01031812.1:0-20324 GCA_004026665.1 Murina feae | reverse complement strand
ATTTCTTGGAGGTTTCTAGAAGATTCTTGAGTAACCTTATAACCGTGGTTTTGAACTCTATATCCAGGAGTTGCTTTCCTCCATTTCTATCATTTGTCTCCGCATTTTGGCTGCTTCCCTGTGTTGATAAAGTGGCTTTGTATACTAGGTGTTCTATAGGGCCCAGTGACTCAGCTTCCCTAATTACCAGAGGTGGACACTCTTGGTGCACCCTTTTATGAGCTTTGTGCACAGTCTTGTTGTAGTTAAGTCTTGATTTCTGTTGGTATCACTGAGAAATTGACCACCAGGCCAACTGACTGTGAGAATCAGCTGTGTCTATGGTGAGAGAACAGCTGTGCTGGAGACACCTTTATGGAGAAGGACCTTGTTAAGTGGGGCTTTGGTGCTCACTGAGTCTGCCCCTTGAGTGTATCACTTATGGATGTGAAGAGTTATACCCTGGTATGGTTTCACTCTAACCACTGGGTACACTGGCTCTTGGATCTCCAAGGAGGTGCAAAGTCAGCCACTGCCTGCAGTCACCCAGCAGGAGCTACAGAGAGATCTGCAGATTCCTGCTCTTTGTTTAGAGTTTGGAAGTGCCCAGATAAGACCCAGCTGTGAAGCAAGGCAGGCTGCTGTCAAGGCCTTTTTTTGGAGGCTTTGGTGCTTTTGACCTAGTTGCAGTTTATTAGGTTTTAGATTGTAAAAGAACAGACCATTCATATGCACAAGCCTCTGCTCAAAGCTTGGGTGGGGTTGTAAATTGGGTGGGGCAGGGTCTTAGAGAATCATCAGGGCAGAGCAAACTGCAATGGCTGTCAATCTACTCTGCCTTGGAGAGGTCCCTGGGTGTCTGTGTCCTGCGGTCCAGTGCAGGAACAATGATTGCTGCAAGCACTTCTGTGAGAAAGCCACCCTGACATTCTGACCAGATGCTAGACTGTCCAGTTTCCACCCATATGAGTCTGGGTCCCCAGAGTCTCACCCAGAACTGGAGTTTAGAGCCATTAGGAGCTTGTATCTCCCTTCCGATTGAAAAAGACAATAGCATACCCAGTTGCCAGCCCGTTTCCTTGCGCGCCTCTGTACCTCTGCACTTCCGCACCTCTGCACCTCCTACCAGCTTCAATGTGCTTTTCATTTTTCCTTCTATTTGTAGAATTTCCACTCATCCAGCCTTCCCATGGTTCTGGATAATATTTGTTTTGTCTTTTAGTTGTAGTTTTGATGTGGTTGTGCGAGGCAGCAAGTACAAGTGTGTATCTATGCCACTATCTTGGTTCCTCCTGTTTTATCTTTTAAAACACCTTCAATTTGGAACAGTTACCACTCCTTTTATAAAAAAACTAGAGGTCCAGCTCACGATTAAATCGTGTGGGCAGGGTCCCGAGGCTACCTCCTGCGATCAGGGCCACCGTCTGCCCTTTCTCCAGTCCCCAGGCTGAACGCTGCCTCTGCTTCCAACCTGTTAGGCCGTTGGTATCACCAGCTCATCCCTGGCTGCTCCTGGGCTCAGGCCGGCACGAAAGCGGGTGCCAGAGACTTCACCTCTATGTGCATATGCTGGGCTGGCCACTGATGGAACATGCTGCCTGTTTGGGCCACTCATGCAGGCGCCACTGCCTCCGATGCTGTTGCCACTGTTGCTGGGGCTTGAGGTGCTAATGGAGGCTGTGGGGCACACCCATGACCTACCCACCCCAGCGTAAGTGGCCTGGAGCTGGCAGCACGTTCCATCAGCTGCCAGCCCAGCACATGTGCATGGAGGTGAAGTTGTTGGCACCTGCTTTCCCATAGGGCTGAGCCCCTGTGCAGCTGGGTATGAGCTGGTGATCTCAATGGCCTGACAGCTAGCCTGGTCCCACCACCCATCCTGGTTCCCCCGTTTCACCATCGCTGATCCATTGGAGCCTGTGGGCTGGGGGTATGGACCAAGAGATCAGCAGTTCAGCCCACTCTTATCACCAGCCCTGCCCTGACCCCACTCACAGGTGTCGGGAGGGACCGAGAAGTGGTCAGTGCTACCTCATGACTATCAGTCCTTTAGTCGTTCTGGTCATTAGGGACACTGGCCATATATGAGAGAGGATGAGAGAGATAAAGTTAGAAACATCAAAGATGATAGAGAATCATCTATTGGCTGCCTCCTGCATATATCCTACTGGGGAATCAAGCCTG
Organism: Murina feae; assembly: GCA_004026665.1. Taxonomy (NCBI): domain Eukaryota; kingdom Metazoa; phylum Chordata; class Mammalia; order Chiroptera; family Vespertilionidae; genus Murina; species Murina feae. The sequence continues at coordinate 18,161 of PVJC01031812.1, read as the reverse complement.
CAACCTGAGCATGTGCCCTGACCAGAAACTGAACTGTGATCTCCTGGTTTGTGGGTCTCTGCTCAACCACTGAACCACACCAGCCAATTAGTTCCCATTTCATTTCTGTCTTTCACATGCTTGACAGTTCCAAAAAGCTGAAGCCGTACATTCTATAGGATGATCTCCAATGGGGTCCACTTCTCTGTTCTCATGACCAGGCGACCAGACTCAGGCCACTCACTGTTAGCAGATGTGCCACTGGAATGACACTGTGCTCTTCTCAATATCAAGGGGGCATGTGATGCTAACCCATCTTACTCCTGCTGGTGTTGACCTTGATCACTTAGCATGTTGCTCTCCACCAGATTTCTCCATCTTAAAGCCCCCACTTTCCTGTTTGCAGTTAATTAATATTTGGAGTATATATGAGGGGAGTTATTTGGACATTTTTCTAATATCCTGTACCTCATCCAATATGTGCTCACATCTTCAACAACCATTGATAATTTCTGTCTCAATCAACCTCCTTTAAAATGGTTCAAGAAGGATATTCTCTATTTTCTACATTTCACTGTTGAAATGTTATAAGGAAAATATGTTATCTTCTACTCTATTTATTCCTTTATTTATTTATATCTGTAGGGACTCATGGATTCCTATTTTATTATTGGTTGTAATTTGTTATTACCATTATTTTGATGTTCAAATTTGTTCCCACATTGGCCAGTGGGAGTCCTTTCAGGCTGGCTCCTGTGCCCCTCTGATATGACCCCATCATTCTTTGAGTATTTATGTGCTTTCTGATACAAAAAGACGTTGCAGGCTCATCTTATATTTTACTAGGGGCCCAGTGCACGAATTCATGCCCTTTGAAAGAAACTGTGGGATGCAAGGCTGCGGTAGGCACAGGGGTGGGTCTTGACCCATCCTCCATGCCCCTGCCCAGCCACTCCTGCCACAGCCCCCAGACCCCTGTCTGCCAGCAATCCCGCTCTCACCACTGCTGCTCCCATGTGCTGACAGCACTGGCCCCACTCACACCCACTGATGGCATGGAGCAATTGGGGCCAGTGCCAGCAGTGGGTGTGAGCAGCGGCTGCTGCCCTGATAGCCCCTCAGGAACAGGGTGAAGTAGAGAAGCCCTCAGGGGTATTTGGGGCCGGTAGCTGTCTCTTGCACCCACTGATGGTGCTGAGTGATTGGGACTAGCTCTGGGCACTCGCAGTGTGTGCGAGTGGGGCCAGTGCTGGCAGCAGGTGTGAATGCCAGGCAGGACCTTGGCATGCAGTAGCAAAGAATTTTCAGTACCTAACAGAGGCTTGTCCCAATGACAACGACCGGTGTCTCACCTTGGTCCAGTGCCCCTGTTCACCTGCTCCACAATCCCACCATGGCCGATGCACACCATGTTCCGCCTGCACCCCCTGGTGGTCAGTGCACATCATAGCAGCCTGTTGTTCAGTTGTTGCGCTGTTTGGTCTATTTGCATATTAGGGTTTTATGTATATAGATTTGCCTTAGTCCTAGAATCAGCCATTTCTCAAGAAGTTTTGATTTTTTCCCCCCCAGAGGAAAATGGTATTTAGAACTCAAAATCTGGGTATTTGGTATACTCATTACTATTGGGTATTGTCACTTCTGGGCTTTCTTAGTAGACAGAGTCAGGATTATGTAAGCATGCATATAAATACACATATACATCTATAAGTATTTCTATTCTTATCTTTATATCTATATACACCTTTATCTTGCCATTCCCTTGGGCAAAATGTATTATGATTCCCCAGGACCTTTTAAATCAAATTCAAATCTTTAATCTTTATACCTGAGGCCCCTAACCAAATCTAATCTTTACAGGAGGTCCCAGAATACCACCTCACTCTGGTAATCCAAACAATCTCTTAAACATTTTATAATGTAAGCTATACTAGGTAGGGCTGTAATCTTTTTTTCATTTTCTAAGTGACCGTTACAACCGGAATGACCAGTTGCTATGACATGTACTGACCACCAGGGGGCAGATGCTCAATGCAGGAGCTGCCCTCTGGTGGTCAGTGTGCTCCCATAGACAACCTTTTGTAGCCAGCCAACCTCCTATGGTCCCTTCCCCCTGCTGGCTTGCCTCCTCCCCCCCCCCAATAAGCCCCAATCTGGGGGCGGGGGGGAACTGGCCAGCCAACCTCCTTGAGTCCCTCTTCCTAATAGGCCTTGATGGCCTATCAGGCTGAGGGACCCCACCTGTGCACAAATTCGTGCACCAAGCCTCTAGTATGTATGATAAAATTAACTCCCATTGTCACCTCTGATTCTAATCCCATATCTCAAGATTCTTTCTAGCCTTCCTCCTTTTCCATGATTTAAATACCTCCTAATCAGCAAGGTGTCCTGCAGCTGAATTAAATTATGACACTATCTATCTGAAGTTAGTATCTGATCCCACATGCTAAAGGCTCAACTTCATAAGACTGCCCCCATTTCAAGGTCAAGGGTGACTGACTACAAATCAGAGTTCCTCATGTCTCCCTACTTAGGTTTGATAATTTGCTATCACTGCTCACAGGACTTAGGAAGTCATTTTACTTACTGGTTTGTTATAAAGGCTACAACTCAAAACCAGCAAAATGGAAGAGATGCATGCATTAGGCAAGGTATGGGGAGAGGGGTAAGTACATGGAGCCTCCATACCCATTCTGGGTGCACCACTCTCCCAGCATCTGGTATTTGCAAGACGTTTCAATGAGAATCCCTCTCATTCGGTAATGGAATGACCATTTAATTAAACCAGGCAGTTGTAGAGCAGACACCTCATTCATCTAGTTCGGCTCTTCTCTTTCAAAATAAAAAAACTGAGGCCAAGGGAAATGAAATGACTTGCTGTGGCACCTGCAGCTGTTCATGTAGGTGAGACCTTCAGTGGAAAGGAGAAGGAAACTGACACTTAAGTGGCTGTTTGGGGGCAGACACCGTGCTGAGTTTATATTCATGATCCTGTTTTACTTCCTAAGAATTATTGTAGGTATTATCTCCATTTCACATCGGAGGAAATTACAGCTTGTTCCAAACCATAAAATTAGTAAGTGATAGAATCTGGATTCAAACTCCTGTGATTCCAGGAGCAATTAGCTTTCTATAATCCACTATAAACAATAAATATTACGTTGTAACCCAAATACACATGCAACGTGAAACAAACATTTAAAAAACATATTTACTGTGTGTGGTGTCCTATTCTATTCTTTCATCACAAAAACACTGATATTGATTTTATGATCTATTAATGGATTGTGACCTAAAATTAAAAAATACAGCATGGTATTTTCCCTTTCCTATTCATTATATTAATATTTTGGAAGACCCTTTCTGTTCAAAGCTTCATCAGATCTTACATACCAAAAGTAAAAGGGATATTATCTTAGCTAGTCTTTGCTTATTTAAATTTATAGTAGCTCATGCAAAACATTATAGCTTAATTCTTCCTGTGGCCTTAGACATTTTAACTTCTTTCTCTCTCTCTCCCTTACTTCTTTCTTCCCCCCTCCCTTCCCCCTTACCACATCCCTGTGAAGGGGAAGATGCAACATTAAAATGGAACCCTGTTATTTTCTGAACTGATGGGTGGTTTGTTATTTGAGGAGTGTCTAAGCCCATGTCTATAACAGGCGATCGTAGGCAAGTTATCCACTGATTTACATTTGGCTTAAAACCCTCTCCGAGTGGGTGTTTTGGGTGGTGGTAGTGGTGGAGCTGGGCTGTGTATCACTTACTGGCAATACTCCATGGGACAGAGTGTGCTTGGTGGTCTGGCATTCCTAACCCATTTCCTGGTGGGTGCCATGATGTGCCCATTGGAGTCACCTATATCATTCATTCACAACTCTTCCTTGAGTGACAGGAATTAGGGACTTCAATTTCTTGGCCCACTGTGGGATTGCTTTCAGAACCCAGGAACACCAGGGGTCTGTCAGTGCTTATGCCAGATTTTAATTATTATTGGCATTAATAGTCATCTGGGTTTCAGGAACTGCACCAAACATGTCACACCCATGAACATTATTGAATCCTCATAGCAGCCCTGTGATGGGGATGTAATTATATCATTGCATATTAGCAAAAGACTAGGTTAGCAGGTGACTTTTCTTCAGTAGACACTTAGAAGGGTAGGGTAGGGTTGAATCAGAGAATGTAATGAGGAAGGAAGTGGTAGAGATGAAGTTTACGCACACACACACACCAAAAATAAAAGTTTTGCTGTCCAAGTTAAGCCTGTCTTGCTTTCTTCTTTTTCTGACCTTGTTTGTCTGCAAGAGGATGAAGTATTACATTGTATAAATCTTTATTTGTGGAGGAATGATTTTCAGTTAGTGTTGCCAAATAAAAGATTTAAGCACCAATTACTGTGGTAGAAAACTAGCATAAATTGCCAACCTTTTGTGATGATTGAGAAGAGCTGAGTACAGGACATTTAAGTCATCCTCACAAAGTCAATACGGAAAACAGAAAAGGTCCTTCAAATACAGGCTATGCCCTCTGTATTCAGGACATCTGGCAACCTGATCCTAGCCATGTCTTTAGCCCTGCTTCTCTGTGACTTTCCCCGACTTGCTCAGGGTCTCAGAGTTTTCAAAGGGGAGTGGCCCAAGGTGAGGCTGGAGTGTAAGAATTTCTAAGCCAGATGAAAGAGTCACTCAAAGGTTTGCATCTAGCCCAGTTGGGTCTCTCTCTCTCTCTTTCTCTCTCTCTCCAGTAAAAACACCTTAGGTGAGGATTTAAAAAAACAGTTTGAATCTAAGTAGTGGCATGATTAGACATGCGTTTTAGAAAGATCACTCAGGCATCGGTGTGAGAGGGTTAGGAGCCGGGCCCGAGATTGAAAGTAGGTACATCTATTAGGAGTCATAACATTCAGTCGGAGAGAAAGAATGAGAGCCATTATACTTTTATTTTCACTAAAGATTAGTATGTTACTTATAGTATTGAATAAAATACCTGTCAAAGTTTGGGGGGTCTTATTTAAAAGGCATCACTTTGCCAATAATCCTAGGACAATTTGGTCAGTAACAAAGGACTCGGACTTGGTGAAAAACCATGACATTCATCATAGCTCCCCCTAGAAGGAATTAGTGTGTGTGCTGGGCACTGAGCAGTGTTCCATGTATTACATCACAGTGTCACTAAGAAGTAAGCAGTTAATTCAGCGCAGTGGCTGAAAGTCAGGTTCTAAGGTCAGAATTCTGGGTTTCAAATCTGGGTTCTGTCACTTAATGGTTGTGCCACTTAAGGATGTAGTTTCTTTATCTCTGTGATGTAGATAACCATGTTATCCTGTGAGTTCATTTTAAGGATGATGAGATAATAAGCTTAGATTGTTGTGTATATATAAGTGATCAATAAGTTAACTATTATAACACAATTATACAGATGAGGAACTGAATCTTAGATGAGGTGACACAGTAAGTGACAGGTGGGGGTTGACCCAGATATATCTGACTTCCAAGCCTCTAATCTTAGTTATTACTCTCTAATAGCTCTCAATACTTACGACACAGTTTTCAAAAAGAGAAAATATATGCAAATGAAAAGACAACAGTTGAAGTATTCCTTTTTTCATAGGAAGAAAAGATTATTTGTCTAGTAACTGTTGTATTTTCAGCCATAATAAGACAATGGAAGCTAAGGCTGCCCCAAAGACGTGTCTTTTGAGGTTCAGTTATAATATCTTTTTAAAATAAAGATATTTCAAAGACATTATGCCAACTGTAGACTTGAGGGAAATAGAATAAGAAAATCTAGAAGAAATCGTTGCCACTTGAAAGAACCCAACTATGATTGCTTTTCCTAAAAAATTAATATAATATCTGTTTTCCCAATTGCACTGGCAGTAATCCAATGGTGGACAATGGAATCAAAGGTGTTTTTTTTTCCCCTCGTTTTTTTTGTTAACCCTCACCAGAAGATATATATATATATATATATATATATATATATATATATATATATATATAATATCTATATATATCAATAAAATATAAGTATATAAATAAAATATATATCTATATATGTTTTTAGAGGGAGTGGAAGGGAGAGTGAGAGACAGAGAGCGGAGCATCGAGTGCGAGAGCAGACCGGCTAGGGCTGGATGGGAAGTTTTTGCCTTTTAAGCTGTCCCCAATCAAAGATTCCCGGCTGGGCTGTTACACATCTGCCCCCACAGAGAAGTAAGACTCACTGCCTTCTGCTGGTTTGTGAATCAGTTTGGTCAACTGGAATCGATCTGAGCTGGGACCTTCTCTCAGGCTCTGCACTGCTATTGTTATTCTTGCCTTAGTTTTGGCACTTGGATCAGCTACTGTTTATCCAAATTTAAGAAAACAGGAAGGCAGACAGTTCAAAGTCATGGTAATAGAGTAGCCACTAGGTTGAGTTCCATTGCAAATTCTTTCCTTAGGGATAGAATAACACTCCTAATTGAGGGCTTTTTAGATAACTTGTTTAGTTACTAAATTGATATAGACACCTGAATACAGATCTTATGTTTTGAGTTCCATAATCAATTGCAGTCTATGTTTCCTTTTGGAGAGCCCTTATTAAAGCCATCGTTTTAACTTATCAATTTACAAGATTTGAAATGGTTTAACTACTTTTTCTGTGTAACAACTTTATGGAAGTATAATTGACGATAAGCTGCACAGATTTAAAGTGTGCAATTTGATGTTTTGATGTATATATGCGCCTATGAAACCATCATCCCAATTAGGACAACAACAAGTAACCATAAACATTTCCTCATAATGTGATATATCCTCTTCTTCCATGCCTCCCCCTCCCAGGCCCCATGAAGCCACTGATCTACTCTCTTTTACTGTAGATTAAAATGTATAGCAGGCAGAATTTGCTTTTATCCTCACTTGAGGACATGTTTTTATTTATTTATTTTTAGAGAGAGAAAAAGAAGAGAGAGAGAGAGAGGGAGAGAGAGAGGGGGAGAGAGAGGAAGAGAAAGAGAAAGAGAGAAACATTGATCGGTTGCTTCCAGCACAAGCCCTGATTGGATAAAACCCAAAACCTTAGTATGTGCCTTAACTGGGAATCAAACCCCCTTTTGGTGTATGGGACGATGCTCCAACCAACTGAGCTACCCAGCCAGGGCCCATTTCTTTTTGAGGGAGCTTTGGTGGTTTCACACAATCTATTCATTTCATGAGAGTTATTGAATTTTTGGCATAATGTTGTTCATAGTATTCTCTTTTTAATCTTTTAATGTCTATAAAACCTATAGTATTTTCATCTCTTATCTACACCAATAAAAGAGAAACATGCAAAATGGTGTCACTTTGCTATGCCCACCAGCCAATCAGAATGAGTATGCAAATTAACCCAACAAAGATGGCAGTTAATTTGCATATGCAGGCATGGAGCAAAGACTGAAGACAGCGTAGAAGGAAGGCAAGCACTGCAGAAGGGAGCAAAGCCGCGGAGAAGAGAGGGAGCCGAGGCAGCAGACATAGGAGTGGAGCGGAGGCAGTGGACATGGAAGTGGAGCCGAGGCAGCGGACACAGGAGCAGAGCTTTAGTTCTTCTCTGCTTCGCTCCAGCTGCAGGAAACCCTATTCTTGCAGGAATCTTCCTGCAGTGGGCCTCTAGTTTTTTTATATTAATAACTGTGCCTTCTCTCTTATTTATGCCATTAACTAGGCCAGAGTCTTATAAATTTTATTGAGCTTCTCAAAACAACAACCACCAAAACAAAACAAAAACCCAGATTTTGGTTTCATTAATTTTCTCTATTTAAATTTTTTTTTTTTTTTTTTTTTTTTTTTTTTTTTTTTTTTTTTTTTTTTTTTTTTTTTTTTTTTTTTTTTTTTTTTTTTTTTTTTTTTTTTTTTTTTTTTTTTTTTTTTTTTTTTTTTTTTTTTTTTTTTTTGCTTAATTTGAATTTAAGTTTTTTCTTATTTTTGTAGTGTCTTAAGGTGGAAGGTGAAATCATTGTTTTGAAAGCTTTTTCTTTTCGAACACAGGAATTTAGTGCTATACATTTCTCCCTACGAACTGCTTTAGTGACAGTCTGCAATGTTTCATAAATTGTTGTGTTTTCATTTAATTCAATACATTTTGAATTCCCCTTTGGTTTCTTCTTTCACGCATTGATTATTTAGAACTGTGCTATTTAGTTTCCAAATATTTGGCTACTGATTTCTAATTTACTTCTATTGTGATCAACAAGCATACTTTGTATGACTCACATCCTTTTAGATTTATTGAGATTTGTTTTGGGACCTAGAGTAAGGTCTGTCTTAGCAAATGTTCCACCTCTACTTGAAAAGAACGTTTAATCTGCTGTTGGATAGAGTGTTCAAAAAATGTCAATTGGATCAAGTTCGTTGGTATTTCTTTTTAAAACTTGTTATCTGTACTGATTTTTCTATCTACTAATTATATCAGTTATTGAAACTCTGACTATAACTCATGTTCATTCAAATTAAAGGAAAAGGAAAGCAGGCTCAGTTCACTAACCTCCACTGGTGTCTGTGTGAGAGGGAGGGTGTTGTTTTACTTCCATGAATAATTTAAGACTTCTTAAAACTTGGTTAGATCTTTTAAGTCACCTACATAAACATGCTGTCTAAATAAAAACAAAATGCTTGCTATGAAAACATAGTTTCAAGGCAAATCCTCTTTCCATTCTCCCTACTGTCCTTCAACTTTACTGCTTTCCCTGTAATAGTCTTCTATTTAATTCTGTAGTTATTTTGTACTACTGTTGGGTAGTAGTATATTAAGTGGTCCAATGTGGTTCATATCTTTTGATGCTATAATGTACAAAAGTATCAGATTATTCCTGAAAATGTTGAACAAGTTCATGGAAACACATAGATTGTCAAGTTTTTAAACTCACAAATTGGAGAAACTGTTTAGAGATTACAGTACCTGCATCATAGCACATGTCTGGGGCTTGAAACAATGCTGAGTTCAAGTACCAAAACTTTCTGCTAGAAGTATGACCTAGTTTTCTATTTTGTCTTGCACAGCTGACAGAAAACAGGTCGTCGAGAGCTCAATCTTTTGTCTGTACATCCTCTTGCACATCTAAGTACCGTACAATAGATTTTGGTATTTTAAATAATCTATTTTAAAAACTTAGTTTGAATAATAAATTGATACATTTTAAAATTTCACATCAGTGTCTGGGTCAGAGACAGTTTATGGAGTTACTATTTATAGATTGTTAAAGACGCCTCTCAGAGCAATGCCAAGGCTGTTGCATGTGGACATTTCTGGGATTATAGCACAGAAACTCTAATATCCACCTAAGGAATGACAGGGGTCTTAAATAGGCAGTCATATTTACCAAAGAAACCTAGAGTTTTCTTAGATTGCCAACCTTAGAAAGACAAGAAATGTCAGGGTGACAGAGCTTAAGTGGCTCTTTTCAGATATGTTACACTGATTCTCTATATTTAAAATGCAAAACAGACTCCCAAAGCTATTTAATTAAGTGAAAGTAAGTCTAGTCCCTTTGGAACCAAATGGTTCAGTGAGCAAATGCATATCAGCAAGTGGAGGGAGAGGAGGAAGTTATTATGTGCTTCACAAACACGGTAATACGCTATAACCCTATATCAGGGATCCTAAACAGTGATTGGTGGAGACAATTATCAAACTGAGTTTAAATTTCGGCAGGTACGAAATTATCATGCAAAAGTCTAGGATAGTGTGCCACTCAGTCTCCAAAGAAAAAGATAAGAAATCCTGGATTTTCAAAGTCCCTTTGAAGGCTTTTAAGGTAAGATGAAACATCCTCTTTACTCAGAACCAACAGGTACCTTTAGAAAGAAATTTGAATTTCAGAGAAGCCAACTAGACTTTAAGAAGTGAATAATCCTGAATGATTAGATTTTTCCCCTCCTCTTTTGACTTGTCAAATCAACAGTTTGTTTTAAAAGATCTAGAGAAATTATGTGGTAAACAATACTGATTCCATCTAGCAAAATATTGCATTACTAAAGAGTAGTGTTTTTTTAAAAATAGCCAGAGTGTTAAAATACCAGTTGCTAATAGAAAAAATATATGTAAGATGAAGCATATATTTTAAATCTAAAATCTTAACAACAGATTGAGTGATTAAAATATTTTATGTATAACTCACTAAAGTGCTATTACTGTTATTTTTATTAAGAAAACCCAGTTTTGAGAACTTTGAGCCTAGTGAAATGAATTTTTCAGTCTCATCAATGCAATGTAAGATGTGATGAGATTGAATGAAAAAGAAAAGAAACAATCTCTTCCTTTTTTATTTATTATTATTTTTTAAAATTATTATTATTATTTTTTAATTCTCAGCCAAGGATATGTTTTTATTGATTTTCAGAGAGAAAAGGGAGAGAGTTAGAAACATTGATGTGAGAAGCATCTGTCACTCATCTCCCGCATGCGCCCTGACTGGGGATCAAACTTGCAACCTAGGTATGTGCCTTGACTGGGAATTGAACCCACAAACTTCTGGTGTATGGAATGATGCTCCGACCAACTGAGCCACTTGGCTTCTCTTTTAAATTGTAACAATAGTAATATTTAAACACTGATTATGTTAAAAAGTAAACAAGAATTTGATCTAACACATTATGCTATATTTATTTCAAAGTTTGTTTAATCAACTCAGTGATAAGGCCCATGTCTGTCTTCTAGGGCTCTGTATCTGGCTCATATTAGACCTTCAAATGCTTGTTGAATTAATGAATGGATCTCAGTTTACATATAACTTCTTAGTCCCTAAAAGAAAACCAATGTTTGACCTAAAAAATTGATTTTTTGCCAGTTGACATTAGGGCTTTAAAAGCTATCCTAAAAACACTTTTGCTCAGAATAGCTAGAGATTCTGACTTCTGTCAGACTTTTTCCATTTTACATGATGATAGTTTTGAAAAAAGAAAGATACATTACTAAAAAATTGGCAAACTGAGGTGGAAATTTGATTATTATCTGGTGCTTTGGTTAGTTTTGATAAGAAATTAGGTAAGGCAGATTTTAAAAACCCAGCTTGGGCTTTCAAACAGAGCTTTAATTAGGCTTTGCTTTTCACTTAAAGAAAATTGTCCAAAATAACTAGGTAAAATTTCTAAATCTCATTTAATTTGTGACGTGAAATAATCTGAAGGGGGTACATACACAATTCTTAAGACTCTTTTCAGGCTGACAAAATTAAGGTCACTTCTTTTTCTTCTTTTTAAAAAATATATTTTTATTGATTTCAGAGAGGAAGGGAGAGGAGGAGAGATAGAAACATCAATGATGAGAGAGAATCATTGATCGGTTGCCTCCTACATGTCCCCACCGGGGATAGAGCCTGCAATCTGAGAATGTGCCCTTGACTGGAATCAAGCCCAGGACCCTTCAGTCCACAGGCTGACACTCTATCCACTGAGCCAAACTGAGGCTATTTCTACAGGAGTCTTTGGAGCCATTACCTACTTGTGGAAACAGCTGAACATCATCGTGTACCATTTAATTGTACTGGAGTGGATATGAAAGGCGGGGCTAATATGGTCAGATTTCTGGATTGCAGTTTACAAACGGGCTGCACATAACTCCGGCCTTCACTGCAGGTGCCTTTCCAGGACACCATGGCTCCTCCAAATCACAGTGTAGACTAGCCTTCCGCAGACTCTCTGTAATAATTAGGGTTGAGACTGCAAAGGATGGTATAACTCCTGCTTACTACACAGCTGCCCTTCAACATCTATGCCAGAGCTCTGCATTATACTTGTCCTGAGGTCACCTCGGCCTCGCTGTACAGCATTTTAGAAGGAGGTCTTGGCTTTCTGCTGAGCGGCTACAAGAGTAAGCACTTTCCCCTCCTCTCTCAGTAGCTCTGAAACTGTGTCCTCTCTCCCGTGAAGAAATGCCAATGACTCTATGGCGGTTGATGTTCATTGAGGCTTTATTTGATGTTTCCACTATCAACATTAAGCCCAATAAAGGCTATTTTATAACATGCAGCATTAGAAACTATAAACACAGTGGGAGCGCATGAAATAGGAGTAAAACTCTCCTTTCCTTTCTACAGTAATAGAATCATTACACCAAGCAATCCAATTTGCAATAAATGGGAATTTAAATTTTTGGTTCACATGGACTATATAATGCCTATTCCAATGTATCAGAATGTATATTCAACCATTTCTGAATGTAACTTCTAACAGGAATAACGGGTAGCAGGTTTATAAGTCCTTCATAATAATTGCTATCATTTATTAAGAGATTGCCACATACCCAAGGCAGTGCCAGGTATTGCTTCTATTAGTAAGTATTTATTCATCACCAATATTCAGAAAAGGTCTTTTCCTGTTCTCTGTATTGGACTGCAGGGATCACTAAGACGTTCTCTGGGTCTCGGAGCTGTGAGTAGGGCAGGAAAACGTGCAAGTAGCCAGGCTATTTTAAAACAGCACAGTAAACACTGAGAGGCTCTCTGTATACTTAATCGTCTGGCTGAAGTGTTTTCTAATTCACCTCTAGTTTTGAAAATCTGACTATTTCTGTAATTATGTTCTCTGTGTATTTAATCAGAAACTCCTCATCTATAGAAATGGATCTCTGTGATCATTTTCAGAATTTATTAACTGTTTTAACAAACAGTTTTGAAAACAAAAACAAAAACAAAACACACCCAAAACAGTACAATAGGCTACCAGTGAGGTGTGTAGAAGCGGCTGCGTGTAAAAAAGAGACCCTCAGCACCCTCAGAAAGGAGCTGAGAAGGTTTTCCTGCTGAGGTGGTCGGGCAATCCTGCAGTGCAGGCATTATTATGATCCCAGATGGAGGAAACAAGGCTGAGTAAAGCGCTCAGATTTCTCAAACTCACACAGCAAATAGCGAAGGTAGAATTCGAGCCCAGTTCTCAAAATCCAAACTATGTCTCTCCATGAGCCTAGGCCCTTTCACACCTGTCCCTTACAGTCTAGCACAGTGGTTCTCAACCCTCTGGCCCTTTAAATACAGTTCCTCATGTTGTGACTCAACCATAAAATTATTTTCGTTGCTACTTCATAACTGTAATGTTGCTACTGTTATGAATCGTAATGTAAATATCTGATATGCAGGATGGTCTTAGGCGACCCCTGTGAAAGGGTAATTCGACTGCCAAAGGGGTCGCGACCCACAGGTTGAGAACCGCTGGAGCAGAACCCAAATGTATAAATTTAGAGAGGGGGTGATAAGTGCTTCATCTTTTAAACACAATCTCAGTACCAGTAGTTAGTACTTCATTAAAACTGGTCGGAAGAGACAGATATTATTACCATTAAGAACAGCAGGACACAAATTATGGTTATGACTTTGTGGCTACATGGCTGTTCACTGGCAGAGGCAAAAAAGTCTAGATGGTTTCATTGGTGCTGAACCTGAAGATGCCTGTACATCTCCACCACGGATGTTCTGGAACATGGAGTCTTGGCAGCCACCTTCCTATGCTCGATAAATACTGCCTGAGACAAAGGCAAATGCTTACAAACCAAATGACATATTACTGTGATTATTCTCTTTTGTTCTGAAAGTAATGTTGTGCTATTCCCTTTTTAAAACAGCCATTAACTAATATTTCTGAAGAAGATGAAGATAATCATCTGTTTTTGCATTTGGGCAGCAGCATGGGCCATTCCGGTGAGTATGCCACCCTCAGGAAACTTCCTTACTTGGCTATCTCTTTCAACCTAACATAAATATAGGAGACTTTGCCCTAACCGGGTTGGCTTAGTGGATAGAGCATTGGCCTGCGGACTCAAGGGTCCGTTCTTGTGTCACTACCAGGCTTTTTTGAGAACAGTGGCTTTGTAATACAGCTTGATATCTTGTATTGAGACCCCACCTGCTTTGTTCTCCTTTCTCAGGATTGCTTCAGCTATTCTGGGTCTTTTTTTTATTCCAGATGAATTTTTAGGAAGTTTGTTCTAGGTCTGTGAAATATGCTGTTGGTATTTTAATGGGGAGTGCATTGAATCTATAGATTGCTTTGGGTAGTATGGGCAATTCAATGATGTTGATTCTACCAATCCATGAGCACAGTATGTTCTTCCATCTGTTTATGTCTTCCTCTGTCTCTTTATTTCATTGTCCTGTTTTTCACGTATAGGTCGTTTACATCCTTAGTTAACTTTATTCCTAGGTATCTTAATTTTTGTGGTGTGATAGTAAATGGGATTGCTTTTTTAGTCTCTCTTTCTGTAAATTCACTATTGGTGAATAGAAATGCCATAGGTTTCTTGGCATTAATTTTGTATCCTGCTATATTGCCGAATTCATTTATTAAGTCTAATACTTTTTTGAAGGAGTCTTTAGGGTTTTCTTTGTACAGTATCATGTCATCTGCAAATAAGGACAGTTTTACTTCTTCTTTCTCAATTTGGATGCCTTTTACTTCTTCTTTTTGTCTGATCACAATGGCTAGTATTTCTAGTACTATGTTGAACAGGAGTGGTGAGAGTGGGCATCCCTGTCTTGTTCCTATTCTTAGGGGAAATGATTTTAGTTTTTGCCCAATGAGTATGATGTTGGCTGTAGGTTTGTCATATATGGCTTTTATTATGTTGAGGTGTGATCCTTCTATTCCCACCTTGCTGAGAGTTTTTATCAAGAAACGGTGTTGGATTTTGTCAAATGCTTTTTCTGTGTCAATTGATATGACTATGTGGTTTTTATCTCTCAATTTGTTTATGTGATATATCACGTTTATTGATTTGTGGATATTGTACCATCCTTGTATCTCTGGAATAAATCCTACTTGGTCATGATATATGATCTTTCTGATGTACTGCTGGATCTGATTTGCTAGGATTTTGTTGAGGATTTTGGCATCTATGTTCATGAGGGATATCGGCCTGTAATTCTCTTTCATTGTGTTCTCTTTATCTGGTTTTAGTATTAAGGTAATGCTGGATTCATAGAATGAGCTTGAAAGTGTTCCTTCCTCTTGACTTTTTTGGAATAGTATGAGGATAGGTTTTAGTTCTTCTTTGAATGTTTGGTAAAACTCTTCTCTAAAGCTGTCTGGCTCTGGGCTTTTGTTTGCTGGGGGCTTTTTGATGACTGCTTTAATTTCCTCCATGGTTATCAGCCCATTGAGATTTTTAGATTCTTCCTGATTGAGTTTTAGAAGGTTGTATTTTCTAGGAATATGTCCATTTCCTCCAGGTTATCTAGTTTGTTGGAATAGAATTGTTCATAGTATTTTTCAGTTGGTTAATTCTTCAATAAAATTGGTAACACCATTGTCAAAACTATCTGTATGCCAGTTTAAATTCCATATAAACCCTGTAAAAAGTCATTTTTCTTTTCCACCTGATTAGAGCATATGTTGGCCTTTGTGTTATATCTTCTCCCCCGCCCCCTTCATTTAGGGAAAAAAAATGTGTGTGTCTGTGTATGTGAATGCACACAAAATAAGAATGTTTTTGATTTTCACAGGTTCCTCAAATCAAGCCATTGGAGAGACATGCTGTTGGCCAATCATTGAATTTAAGTCTTCCAGCAAAATTAAAAGTGCCAATACAGGTATAGGGTATAAAATGTATTTCTAAGGTGTTTTTAGATTCCATTACCTTCCAAAAAAATTGATGTTCAGCTTTTCAGTTTCATGATGATATTAACAATTTGTTTTGAATTATTTCTTTTTCAGGATGAGTTATATGTTAATGATACCACCAAAGAAAGTGGTGTCCCCATGCATGAAAATGAAACGGGAAGGCAACAGTATACCAAAGATGGTTACAAAGTAGAAGGAAATGGCCCTGAGTGGGCAGGAGTAGGAGGGAAAAGTTCTTCTACACGTTCCGTGTCAGTAAATGAAGAGGTGAATCCTGAGCATCAGAATGGGGGCACAGAAAAACCAGAAACATATGGTTATGATGGAATACATGGTATTAGAGGACAAGTAAGCACTATTGACACAACTGGAGCAGCAAATGGGAGCAATATTAATGGAAATACTGATGAAAATTTTAAACATGGGGATGTTGGAGATGCAAGTCAGAGTAAGAATGCCACTGTTGTTGATGAAGATGAGCATCAAGTATCTGGAAGCAGTAATAGTACAGGACATGAGGATGACATAAATGGGAATTCCTGTACAAAAGAGGGTGACACAAGTGTAATAACACCTCAGAAAGAAGGGGAGAGAAATGGTCATGAGGAGGCAGGGGTAACACCAGGGGGAAGCGGAGCTGGCAATACAGAAGATGCTGGCCTTGATAATTCTGATGGGAGTCCTAGTGGGGATGGAACAGATGAGGGTGAAGACCAGGGCTCTGGTGATAATGAAGGTGAAGAAACAGGAAATGGAAAAGATGGCATTGATAATAGCCAGGGCCAGGAGGGTCAGGGTCATGGAAAAGAAGACGACAATGATAATAGCTTAGGTAAAAATTCAATTAGCAGGGAAGATGATGACCCTGAGGACAAAGAAGGTCCTCATGACACGGATGGAGACAATGCCTCTGAGAGTGAGGAGGATTTTGATCGCATCCTAGAAGAAGATGACAGCCAAAGACTAGAGGACATCCAAAAAACCAACCACAGAGAAAACAATGGTGTGGATAATGGAATCGCCAAAGAATCAGAGCCAGGGGCGAATGGGAAGAGCCAAGATAAGGTTAGTTTGTGAAGTTGATTTTTTAAATAGCAGTTTAAATTCTCTCTTCCACCCAACTAATGGCAGCACAACAAATAATCATGACAAGCATTCATGTATTTTTGTACCTAAATTAATTGAATATCTGATGGGGAAGCCAGAGTTCTTACTAGATTTTGATATATGACCTTTTAAAAAAATATTTTATTGATTTTTTTACAGAGAGGAAGGGAGAGGGATAAAGAGTTAGAAACATTGATGAGAGAGAAACATTGATCAGCTGCTTCCTGCACACCTCCCACGGGGGATGTGCCCACAAACCAAGGTACATGCCCTTGACTGGAATTGAACCCGGGACCTTTCAGTCCTCAGGTTGACGCACTAACCAGAGTTAGGCAATATACAACAATTTTTAAAAAATCATACATTTCTGAAAATTTGGTTAAAATTCTAGAAAAGTCTTATGCTAAATATATCTGCACCATAAAAGTGCCTACTGGGTGAAATATGTGGCTGGGTTGTTATGTAACACAAACACTAGAGCACTTTCAAGTATTCAATCCAGCACATTTTCACAAACAGATGTTTCTGAAGTACTGGAAGCTGCCTTCTGTTTCACTGGTCACTTTTCTCCATCAGTGTTCCTCAGACCAGTGCAATTTTGCAGTATAACACTCACTAATTACCCATTGTTTTATCCATTCTTCCACAGGGAATAGAAATTGAAGGTCCCAGCAATGGCAATAGAAACAATATTACCAAAGAATCTGGAAAAGTCATCAGCGATAAAGAGAGTAAAGGACAACATGGAGTGATTGTGGGTAACGGAAATGTCCAGACACAAGGGGAGACTGACAACATGAAAGAACCTGGCCAGAGGTCAGAACCTGGAAATAAGGTTGAACATGGCCAAACAGGTAGTGAGAGTAACAGTGATGGATATGATAGTTATGAGTTTGATGATGAATCTATGCAAGGGGATGATCCCAACAGCAGTGATGAGTCTAATGGCAATGATAATGCCAATTCTGAAGGTGACAATGACAGCAGTAGTCAAGGAGATGCATCTTATAACTCTGATGAATCAAAAGATAATGACAATGACAGTGATTCAAAAGGAGAAGGAGATGAGAACAGTGACAACACGTCAGATGCTAGTGATAGTGATAGTAATGGCAATGGAAACAACGGGAGTGATGATAGTGAATCAGACAACAGCAAAGGTAAATCAGACAGCACTGATAGCAGTGACAGCAGTGATAGCAGTGATAGTAGTGACAGCAGTGACAGCAGTGACAGTAGTGACAGCAGTGACAGTAGTGACAGCAGTGACAGCAGTGATAGCAGTGACAGCAGTGACAGTAGTGACAGCAGTGACAGCAGTGACAGTAGTGACAGCAGTGATAGTAGTGACAGCAGTGACAGTAGTGACAGCAGTGATAGTAGTGACAGCAGTGACAGCAGTGATAGCAGTGATAGCAGTGACAGCAGTGACAGCAGCGACAGCAGTGATAGTAGTGACAGCAGTGATAGTAGTGACAGCAGTGACAGCAGTGATAG